>MU204274.1:489571-507384 GCA_017309775.1 Paedocypris sp. Pulau Singkep
ACAACTGAGCTGACTGATGAGAGGAACTCAATGGAGTCTACGTCTACTATGCTTGAGACGGAGACCAGCGAGAGGTTGCGTCTGGAGAAGGAGATGAAGGACCTACAGGTACAGAAGCTAGGAGGAATTGTCAAGCTTTAGATGATGGTCCTGGCAGCGCATGCTTGTGGGTCATCGGCTCTTCTCGTCTCCTCCTCAGGGGAAGTTTGACTCTGTAAAGAAGCAGATGGAGATCATGGAGATGGAGGTGATGGATACCAGACTTCTGCATGTGCCTGACCTCAATAGCCAGATGGAGGATGATGAGGATGATGATGTGGATTCAGGTAAAGATGAACATCACATGACATGTCCAATGTCAATATTCTGGGTCATTGCGCAGGTGGCGATTGGAGAATAAAATATGAACGAGCCATCAGAGAGACATCCAGCAGGAACTGGACGACAAGCTGGACACAGAACAACAAAACAAGAGACACGTGGAGAGAAAGGTTTGTGCGTGAGATGCTGTTAGACAAGAGTGATCTGATATACAAAGAGAAATGTCTCTTTCTCTCTCTCTGTCTCTCTCTCTCTCTGTCTCTCTCTCTTTCTCTCTCTCGGTCTCTCTCTCTCTCTCTCTCTCTCTCACACACACACACACACACACACACACACACACAGTTTGCAGATTTGCTGGCCGATCAGGAAGAGTCTCAGCGGTCCATCCAGCAGCTGAAGAAGAAATGTCAGCGTCTGGCTGCCGAACTTCAGGACACTAAACTTCACCTGGAAAACCAGGAGGGACGAAACCATGAGCTGGAGAGAAAACAGAGGAAGTGAGAGCTGGTCCTAAGCCACGGATAACCAGGAGCTCTCCTCGGTTTTGTTCTCATAAGGGTTTTCAATCACAGGTTTGACGTGGAACAGCATCAGACTCAAGAGGAACTTCAGCGAGAGCAGAACCAGCGGGAAAAACTGTCCCGAGAGCGAGACATGCTGAGCGGAGAGATCTTCACTGTCAGACAGCAGCTTCAGGCAGGAGCTTCTCCTCACCTCGCTCCTGACCTCCAGCAGGATGACACCTGCTTATGTGTCTGCAGGATAAAGAGTCGGAGCTGTCCTCACTCAGTCTCAAGGTGGAACAGCTGGAGTCTGAGCTTCAGGACCTTTCCTCTCTGGAGTCGAAAGATGAGGCTTCACTGGCGAAAGTGAAGAAACAGCTGAGGGACCTTGAGGCAAAGGTCAAAGATCAGGAGGAGGAGCTTGATGAACAGGCCGGAAGCATTCAAATCCTAGAACAGGTGGAACAGAGCAGCACCTTCCTTGTCTGTCTGTCTGCCTGTCTGTCTGTATTTGCGTGTGTGTGTCTGTCTGTCTGTGTCCTGTTAAATTATTAGAGTTATGCGTCATTGCTATAGAAGACATGCTTTGACATGTGTGTTTCAGGCCAAACTGCGTTTGGAAATGGAGATGGAGAGAATGAAACAGACTCACTCTAAAGACCTGGATGGGAAAGATGAGGAGGTGGAGGAGATCCGAGTGTCCTGCAGTAAGAAGGTGAATCTTCTGTCGGTTTGCACACATCTTTAATTTTGGTGAATGTATTTGATATTCGATCGTGTGTTTGCAGCTCAAGCAGATGGAGATGCAGCTTGAGGAGGAGTACAGTGACAAGCAGAGAGTTCTGAGAGAGAAACGGGACCTGGAGGCCAAACACCTGATGGCTCAGGAGCAGGTACCACACACAAACCACTGACCTCGGATCACTGGCCCCAGAGTCACTGACCGGCCTCATGTGTCCGCAGGTGGGCAAGAAAGATGTGGAGACGGAGAAACGTCTCCGGAAGGATCTGAAGCGCACCAAGGTTCTGCTGTCCGATGCTCAGGTCATGCTGGACCATCTGACGAGTAACGTTCCCAGCAAAAGAGAAATCTCTGCTCTCAAGAATAAGGTACAATGACACGTTTGGACAGGTTAGACCTCTTCTTTGAGCATTTGAAACCGGGTGTGATTCCTGCTTCAGCTGGAGGAGTCGGAGTTTTCCTGTGCAGCCGCAGTTAAAGCTCGCAAGGCCATGGAAGTGGAGGTGGAAGACTTGCACATCCAGATGGACGACATTGCCAAAGCTAAGATGTCTGTGAGTGTGTGTGTAAATAACAGACCTCGCTGGGTCAGGATCAAATCGTTTCTCCGGTTTGCTCCACTATATGTATGATTGCTTTTTGCTGATTCACTAAGTACTGATCAACGCATCTCCTCAGCTGGAGGAGCAGATGAGTCGTCTGCAGAGAGAGAGGAACGACGTGCAGTCCCGCTTCGAGGAGGATCAAGAGGAAATTAACGAGCTGATGAAGAAGCACAAAGCTGCCGTGGCCCAGGTGACCATCCGCTCTTCACAGCGTTTCCATCACTCCACACCGCTGAACTGTGCATTCCTCATTTGTGCTGCAGTCCACGAGAGATCTGACGCAGATCAGCGACCTCCAGACCCAGCTTGAGGAGGCCATGAAGGAGAAGCAAGAGGTCCAGGACAAGGTGAGCTGGAGGTCTAGGTCCTCCTGAGGTGTAGATGATACTCAGTGTGTTTGTCCTCAGCTTCACTCGCTGCAGTCACAGCTGGAGTTTCATGAACAGTCTATGGTGGAGAAGTCACTGGTCAGCCGTCAGGAGGCCAAAATCCGGGAGCTGGAGACCAAGCTGGAGTACGAGAGGAGCCAGGCCAAGCGTCTGGAGGTCAGGCCTGCATGGAGGTTTATGTAAACTATGTTGACTTGTGCTTGACTCTTGCTCGTTCAGTCCCTGGTGACACGACTGAAGGAGAACCTGGAGAAGATGACGGAGGAGCGAGACCAGCGCATCAGCAGCGAAAGCCGAGAGAAGGAGCAGAACAAGCGCATGCAGCGACAGATAAGGGACACAAAGGAGGATATGATCGAACTCTCCAAGAGAGAGACAGAAGCAAGTCGCAAAAAACACGAGCTGGTGAGAGACGCGTGTGAGATCCTGAAGTGTTTGCTGCACGACATGGTTTAACTGTAAAGAGTCAGTAAGGTTTCTGCTCAAGAGTGGCTTTTGTGATGGAGTAACCCACACACGTCCTTCCTGACACGTCTCTACTCCGCCTTGAACAGGAAATGGACATTGAGAGTTTGGAAGCAGCCAATCAGAGCTTACAGGCGGATCTGAAGCTGGCCTTCAAGCGAATCGGGGACCTGCAAGCCGCCATGGAGGACGACATGGAGACGGAGGATGATGATGAGCTCATCAGCAGGTCAGACTCTTTCATTGTTCCCTTTCTTTTAGAACTCCTCCAGCTCAGTGATGGTGGCACTTGTACCTTTCCTCTCTCTTCAGTTCTTTTGACAGCCTGCAAGATATGGTGACAAAGTATCACAAAAGAAAGAATAAAACGTGAGGAAACCATGTGATCTGACTTTGAGCAAAACTCATTCTAACGGTTAAGAGAACGTGAAGATGAACTTCATGAGCATGAACACTAACCTCACTTTTCTAAACCTTTCGTCGTCTTGTGTCTCCATTGATGAGCTCTGACATACACAAAAACCATCAGTAAAGTAGTTCACTCCCAGAGCTTTGCTTCATTGCTCCGTTTGTGGAGGAGAACCTTGATTTGCTGTGGAGCTTTATCTCGGTTCCTGCGCTGAAAGTCTGAAGTGCACTGATGCGTGTGTGTGTGTGTGTGTGTGTGTAGCGCTGAAGACTCGGATTTGGACTCGGAGCTGGAGGAGCGAGTGGACGGTGTGAAGTCACTGATCTTGAAGAGTAAAAGTTCCGTCAGGACGCTAACGGATGACCAGAAGACACACAGGTCGGTTCTGAATCTAGGACTCAACTCTGTGTGCTTTTGTAGCTCTAATTCATTAGGAATAAAATAAATACTTTTATTACAACTGTTTTTATGGGTTGAGAAGAGTTGCAGTTGAATGAATCGTCTTTCCTGTAATGATGAGACTTTTCTCATCATTACAGGAAAGTAATGCAGTGGTGAACACACCATATACGCCGAGAGTGAATAATAAAGCAGTGTCAGCGTCTGATTAGCGTCTGATACTTCGACCTTTTCGTCTGAGCAACGCGGTGAGAGAGGAACAGCAGCAGCGCTTCAGTAATGTCACTCTCATCCGTTACAGATGAATCCTTTGAAATGCTTCGTGGGTTAAACATGTTTCTAAATACCCTCTGAAATCTCTCTGGTTCTTTTCAGTTTGGGTTTATCTTGGAATAATCCTATTTGATTCACTGATCATCTCCAGCTCTGTGTGTGTGTACGTATTTAGACGTTCCAATGCGGCTAATGCAGAAGCGGCGGATAAAAGGCATGTGAAGGAGAGGAAGGAAGGCAGCGATGCGAGCCGGCCCATGTCTGCGCTCAGCTACAGGAAACGCTCCCGCCAGAAGGACTGGACCGGAGACGAGAGTTCCCTCTTCAGCGCCCTGCGGGATCAGCCGGAGATCATTCGGCCCTCGACGCGGAAAGCCAAGAGCAAAGCCTCTGACACTCCAGATGACCGGGGCTCCGTCATCTCACAGGCTTATTCCGAGGCTGCCAGTCGGGCAAGGAAAGGCCTGGACCGTCGCTGGGCCAGAACCAGTCCAGACTTTGACAAACAATCTGTTGTGTCTTGTGCTCAACACGGGCTGGACAGAGATGCTCACTCCGAGGCGAGCAGCATCAGCCTGCGCCGCAGCACTTCCTGGTTGGATGAAAGACGCAGTGATTGTGGCCCAGACGTGAGCCAGCGGTCCAGAAGCCGCAGTCCCGGATCGGTCAGCCTCAGCTCCAGACCGTCCCTGGCACACAGTGCTCAGCTCAGTGAGTTTGGAGTTGATTTGAACAGGGAAGACGATGATGTGGATTCCCGGTCTTTGGGTCGCAGCCTGTCCACTCTCCGCCGCTCCGACGACCCACAGAACCAGCCTGACGTCAAACCGCTCGGCCACAGGAACTATCTGGACCCGGAGCTGGAAAAAGCCATCAATGAGGTTCTGAGCTTCAAGCCAATCAAATTCAAGCGTCGCAGTCTGGAGGATTCAGAGGAGGAGGAGGCGGGAGACCGAGGTGGTGACAAAGAGGAAAGGTGGTCAGGTGTTGGAACGCTTCCGGCTAAAGAGGACGAAGGTCTAGGAAGTTCTCAGTTCTCTTTATCCTCCACTCGGGTCTTTGGACATTCCAGCCACTCGTGCAGCTCCATCAGCTCTGACAGCGGCAGGAAAAAGAAGAAGAAGCAGAAGAGCAGGCGTTCAGGGTCTGAGAGCTCGTCTGGGGAGAGTCGCTCTCGTCTGCGCACCAGACGGAAGGAGAAAGAAGAGTCACAAAGGGAAGAATCCCAGACGTCCGAGTCCGAGTCGTCGTCCAGCTCTGCGTCTGCAATCTCCTGCCGCAGCGTGAAGAAGACGCGGCATCAGAGCGACGAGGAACCTGACCATCCACACCAGGAGCCGTCAGCCAGCAGAAGAGATGTGAAGCAGCAGAAAACAGACAATCTGGTGATGAAGTATCTGTACAAGCCGGACAGTGACTAAGGTGACATGCATGTTCCTCAGTGAGACGTTTCCGACTAAACGCATGCAGGTGAAACCAGAGCAACCATGATGGTCTCGGGGTTGAGTTAGGTGAAACACTTCTCTAGTTTCAGTATAACCACTAGCGGTGATGTCATGACTGAGCTCGGCATTTAATCATCCAGTGAATCGGATGTCCATCCACACTGTGCGGCAGAAGACTGGAGAATGTTCCCTGACTGGAAGTGAAGCCGGCTTTATCAGGGCTTAGGTGGTCTGACTCATGCACGTGTGTGATTTAGCTGTTTACTGCGTTGATGTTTGACTTGTTGAATATGATGTGTGTGTGTGTGTGTGTGTGTGTGTGTTTACTCTTGCTCATTAGTGCTCTGATGTTTTTCCAGCCTCCTTTTGTACAGATCTCACTCGCTGCACAGTGAGGAGACGGAGGGTGAGGGAGCAGGTGAGGAGGATGAGCGGCCCTCAGGAAGCCAGGCCTAGACATCTCCAGCGCTTCTTCTGCTTCTTCTGCCTCGCGCCAACCTGACGCTTCTCTATTGCACACGTCTCGCGCTTTTGTTTTTCTCACAGTTTTGCCTTGGTTTGTGCTGGACTAGCAGTTTAATGCTTTATTCAGGGATTGATCAGTGTTGTGGTTCTTTTGGGTTTTGCCGAATAAACGATTATATTTGCTTTATAACATTAATGTCGATTCAGTCATGTTTGGGCCTTAATGGGCTAAACCCTGTAAGTTAAGGTCACTAATTTATCAACTGGAAAACTAACTTGGTATTGATAACATTGATTGTGGCTGGTAGAAGTGGTCAATTGGGCTTTTTTCTTTTTCTCATTTTTTCTATGCACTTAGCAAAAATTGTATTAGTCATATTATATGCCAAATGCCCATGTCTGTGCAATGACTTTTGAAGTAAAATAAAGGGACATTACAAAGTGTTTACATTAGATGTACTGTAAATAAAACAATGCTGATACACTGTTGTTGTGTGTGTCTTTTCAATGACTTTATTTTCAATTTTTATGCCAGGGCTGTCTGGAGAAAAGTCTCTTAAAGTTTTATTCAAGCCCATTACTCATCTTTAATCATTGACTAGCCCGGTTGTAAAGGTAAGTTTATCACAAAGACAGAGGGCAAATCTGTATTCTGGTCACATGTAAATATGCTGAAACAGCTGATCAGTCCAGTGAAGCAATCGGACACAAATCGGTAGCATTTTTGTAACCAAAAATACAATAAGGTCAAATTTCCAAAAGCAATAATCCTGTGAACGGAGACGTTCAAGGTCCTATTAACAAATAAAATTGAGTTACAAAAATTACGGTGGTTTAAAGTCTATTTACAGTTCTCAATTGCTAAGACACATTTTTTGAATGCAGCTCTCTTTTTCTCTAAACTCTAAACACAACCCCCAATATTCAAGCTACATTCACAAAGCATCAGACTCTTCATGCAAAACCGAACTTTCACCACAAAACAGCTTAATCTGAGTTCAAAACTGAACTATGTGATCAAATCGTGTCTCGAGTCCGTCAGAACGAAAAGCACTAATGAGCAGTCACTGATCACTACGCAGAAAAATGCAAATCACAACACTCAGAATGTGAAGCAGGAGAAATAAAAGTTTGTTGTTCACTGTAAGTTAAACACAGGTTGCCAAACAAAGAAAATCTGCACATTTGGCGCAAAAAAACAAAACAAATTTCCATGCGCTGTTTATGTGCAGTCTGCTGCGCTTGAGGTCACGATAGACAACAGAGAGACTGACACTGTTGATATTCTCAAAATGTTCATGGTGCTTAAATGATCTTCTGCTGAATTTTTCTCAATTTACTGTAATATCATTGTTCTCACGGACCATATCACCTGTGTCAGGCCTCAGTTCTTCTACAAACAGTTAGACACACCCTCCATTACAATATGCTAGTACAGTGATGTAGTGAAACACACATTTACTTAGTTTACTGTGGTGCAGTATTTAGCTATAAATATAAGTACATTTTCTCACATTGACAGTTTTTCAATCTATAGGTCCAGTGCAGTTTACGGATGGGCCAGACAGTAAACTGTTGTCAATATTAGCAGACTGTACAATAACTTTAAATAAATATATTTATCTGTACTCGTCTCCATATTTTTGGTTTATTGAGAACCTGCTGATGATTGGTTTCTCCAACCTCCCTCATGCTCAGAAAGTGGATCAATCACAGTAGTTCTGATTTCATCAGATATTACCAATTTTTGTCAACATCCTCATCCTCCTCTCCCACTTTCTTCCTCAGATTTCCATCCTTTGTATAGGCTCAGAAACCAGTGTTCCCTGATCTGGTTTACTTTACATATGTTTATGTCCCTCACATCATCAGACGAAAGTGCTGTAGTTGTGTCTAACTAAAAGTGTTTATGGTTTTACCAAAAGAGTGACTGAATTGACCAGAGTGTTTAAGCAATTAAGAATTTGGTTCAGACAATAGAATTACTAATTTTTATTTTAGTAATTCAATTAGAATTTAGTGTCTTAGCGATTGAGAAAAACTGTAATATCAATTGCCGTTTTACAAGGCAGTGAAAAGCACAAACCACATCACAACATCTCACTGTGGGTTTATAATAGACTGATCTGCAGTCCGAGGCTGAGTATTAATGCTGCCACATACACACAAAGCGACAATTGTCCAGATGATGCTGCTCAGAGAGAGAGAGGGAGAGAAGGGGAGAGAGAGAGAGAGAGAGAGAGAGAGAGAGAGAGAGAGAGAGAGAGAGAGAGAGAAACGTCACTGTAACACTGTAACTTTCTTTTCCTGATAAAATCAAATGCTATTATAATATTATTATAAATGTGTTATGTATATACATCTGTGTGTGTGTGTGTGTGTGTGTGTGTGTGTGTGTGTGTGTGTGTGTGTGTGTGTGTTTATACCCCTTGTGTTGCTGCTGTCTTTCATTATTGAGACTAATAAAGAGCGGGCACACTCTCTCAACCGTGTTTTATACTTATATTATTTTTTGTTCGGAAGTTGCAAAAATTAAACATCATGCATAAAAAGTAACGGTAATTTTCGCTTATTGAATGCTTAAATAATCTGTGGTGTCCGCGCGGCCGTGCGTCCGGGGTCAGACTAGTGTGTCTGGGTCGCGAGTGACGCTGGGTGGCGCTGTCCCTGGTGCTGAAGCGGGTCGCGCCAAATCCGTTTACAGCAACCGCCACTCTGACCACCACCTGCCGGTGTTTGACGGAGCTCCTCTCGAGTGTCCTGACTCCTGAGTCGAACCATTTTCCTCTCTACACACATAGTGTATTGTTGAATAGACATTCAACGGATTCACCTGGATTGTCTATAAAGATCGCTGCAGAATGTTGGTGAAGACCCGAGTTAACCGGATTCTGACGGTCTTTTTGAGTTTCTCCCTGATCCACGCGCCTGGTCTGGGTGAGTGTTCTAAAGTGTCTTTGGTTTTTTTGTTTACAGCTAAATATTGTCATGACACAGTTAATCAGATGGAGACGCGGTCGAGCAAACGCGGTGAGTGCGTGGGGGTTTAATCCAGACTCTTCTTATAATCCAGACTCTTCTTTGGACTGTGTTTTCGTATTGATTAACCCGTTCGTGAGGAAAACAGAAATCCGCGGTGCAACACACACTCTAATCCCGAACACCAGATTAGCCAACACAGTTGCGGTAACGAGACAAACAGCACCACTTAATAAAATGGAATCATTTCACAAGGGCTATAAGGCCAGAGATTTGTCATGCAGGCTGAGAAGGTTTTTCTTTATTTCCTATGGCGTGAGGATATTTCACCGTCATCAATGTTAGCATACTTTACTTTACATTACATTTGGCAGACACTTTTATCCAAAGTGCATGCAGAGGAGACTGGCACCAGTTAGTTGGGTGCCTCCATATGTGGGTGCTGGAGTGATGGACCGTGCTGGCTCCGGTACTGATGCTGAGCTGCTAGACTCAAACTTCTCTCACTGTATAGAAGTGATGTCACTTCCTGCGTGATGGAGACAATCTCCATCCCTCGACACTCGCCCTGTGCAGAAGTTTCCAGTGGGATGCTTGGAGAGGTTGTTTCCATGGTAACAAGCCGTTCAGAAACTTTTAACAAGACACCAGAGGAAATTACTGTTTAAATGTCACCCTTATGTAAGAGCAGCGGAGACTGAAATAGACGTCAGATATTTAGAGTTGTATCTTCACTCAATGGTTAAATGCAGAGCCCAATTTTGATAGTCTCTATAGTGACTATCTGATTTAGGAAGAAAACAAAAGCCAGCAACTCTAAAAGATCAGTGTAAGAAAAAAAATGTGTGTGAGTGTGTGTGTGTGTGGGAGTGTGTAGTTCCTGCCATGTGTTTCAGAGAGTTTGATGATGAGGAAGATGATGGTGAAGATGTGACAGCTGCAGTTTGCTGCTCGCCTCAGTGTCTGACAGTGACACTGCTCCAGATGTTGTTTTCCAAACACTTCCACCTTTTTCCAAAATTCCCTCCATTGCTCTGGGAAACACTGACGTCTCATTAAACTAAAACCGTCCGTTTTTATGTCTGGCCTGTTTTACTGTCAGAGATTATTCATCAGTCACATGACGATTAATACACAATCCTTCCTGACAGTTTAATAGACAGGCAATTTTTATTGTCATTGCACAATAGTGCAACAAAATTAAGGTGCAAATAGTAAAAGCAATATAAAAGATAAACAACGGCAGTGTAGATACAAATAGGGGTTATAAAAGATAAATACTGTCATGGCAATGCAAAATACAAAACACAAGAGATTTAGACATACCTGTACATACACAACATTCTCAACACAGTACTAGGAAAAGTATATGCATATTGCACACAATGATTATACAAAGTATATGGCAGTGTTCAGCAGACAGGCATGCCTAACTTCTTCACACACACACTTTGTTCTTCTAGCTGACTCTGGGACTGTTGAGCCTGTGAGAGGTGGAGAGTCAGACACTGAGAGAGAGCGAGAGAGCAGCACTCTCCAGCCAAACCTACGTCTGCTCCAGCTCCACTCCGCTCTCCTGACCAAGAGTTTCCAGGGTGACCAGCAGTTCTTCAGGGAGACCTCCACCCGAGAAGGCTCACATCAGCATCTCGTAAGCACGGCAACATCTCTAAAGCAGAGAGCATATAGCCGTAGTATGGAAGCTCCCACAATCCCCACTGTTCCGACCGGACCTGCTCGGAACACAGTCACCACGGCCAAAGCTCTGTCTCATCAGAAGGACATGAGAAGAACCGGGACAAAAGCCCTTACGCTGTCACCTCCAGGTATAACTGAAGCAGCAGAAGAAAGGTCATGCGTGATCAGCCCGCACTCCTCTGCAGGTCACTGTGACATGAACTTCACTGCGGCCGAGGGCTGGATTCAGATCCCACAGGAAGCCACCGTCTACTCCAACACGTCATGCACGTACTGGCTCACGGTTTCTCCTGGTTATGGAGTCCAGATTCAGGTCAGATCTTTTCCTCATCGATATCATTGTTAATCTTAAATACAGTATATATAAACTATATTATCCAAAGAATTCGGTCACCTGCCTTGACTCACATATGAACCTAAGTACTGGAGAGGAAGGGTCCTGCTCCATGGAATTGTTCTAAATGTGTTGGTATCCTGAAGCACACAAAGGGGCGAACTCCTGAAAAACATATTTTGGCTGGGTGACCGAATAATTTTGGTAATATAGTGTATATATATATTGTTATTTGAGACAGTATGAATATGGAAATAGATTTAGCTGAGACCGCGTGAAATGCCATCCAAAAGCCATTCAGGTTGGCTGCCCGATCTAAAGGTTAAACTGACGAGACAGATGTATCTCCTGTGATGCTTGCAGGTAGTGAATGTGAGTCTGGAGGCAACAGCGCAAGTGAAGCTGGAGGACACTGGAGGTCCTGAACCCATCCTGCTGGCCGACCGCTCCGTCCTCTCCTCCGGCCTCGTGCTGTGGAGCTCCAGTAATCAAGTGTCGGTGGTGTTCAGCAGCGGTCTGAGAGCTGGCTCCTTCCTTCTGCACTACAGCGGTACCATCTCTCTCTTCTGCTTTAACACTCATTCAGTCTGACACTTTATTTATAAGTTTGGTGTCGCTCTGGGAGTTTCATCTTCTTCCTGTCCTGGAGGTGTGTTTCCTCCGGTTTGGCTCTCACAGCTAAGCTGTCTATGTGTGTGTGTGTGTGTGTTTTGTGCCCTGTGGTTGGATGACCCTCAGTGTTTGTGAGGAGAATTAAAGCCACTAACAGCCGTTTCTCCTGAGGGAAATGCTTATTAATACACGGCCGGCCCGGACTGTCAGTCATGAGCAGCTCCATTAGCGCTGTCCTTCAATTTTCACACTGTAATCAACTTTGACAGTTTAATATGGAGACTATTACCCTTCCTCAGTTTCTCTCTCTCTCTTTCTCTGTGAGTGTGTGTGTGTGTGTGTGTGTGTGTGTGTGTGCAGTAACATCAGAATGGTGATCGTTATGGTAGTCAATCCGTTCCTGTAGTCTCAAGTATTTTCCTGTCATTCCGAGCATCACTTGTCTTCTGCTCTGAATCAATCATTGATCATCAGAAGATCAGCATCACTCTTCTGCGAGTGAATCTCTGAATGGACAATATGAGTCGGCCTCAGTTATGTCGAGACATGCTGTAGATTCTTTGACTAGATATTTCTGAATCTGAATCTGAACGGCACGTGATGAGTTTGTGACTACATTAGTGGAGCTGAAGACTTTCCTCGCGTGACTGACGGGCAGGTGTGAGGTTGTGACTCTCTCGGTTCTGTTCCTCGCTGTGACGTGTGTTTCTGTGTTCCGCAGCCTTCCCTCTGAGTTGTTCTCCTCCACCGGCTCCAGACTTTGGCGAGGTCTCCGTCACAGCTCTCACAGTGGGAGGCATTGCTCGTTTCACCTGTCTGAAAGGCCATCACCTTCAGGGTCCTTCGTCCCTCACCTGCAGAAACGCCAGCACGCCAGACTGGAGCGGCAGAGCGCCCACCTGCCCTGGTGTGACTGCTGAGAGCCAGAGGCTGAGAGCAGGCTCCCCTGAGACTGATGTGTGTGTGTGTGTGTGTGTGTGTGTGTGTGTGCAGTCGTCTGTGGGAGGAGGTTGAGTAATGCCACTCGAGGTCGAATCACCTCACCAGGATTTCCTGCAAACTACAGCAACAATCTGACGTGCCACTGGACACTGGAGGCCCCTGAGGGCCATCGGTTACATGTCCACTTTGAGAAAGTGTCTCTGGCTGAAGATGATGACAGGTGTGTGTGTGTGTGTGTGTGTGTGTCCCTCTTTTGTCTAATGTCTCTCTGTCTCTCAGGCTGCTGATAAAGGATGGCGACTCCTTTGACTCTCCTCCGCTCTATGACTCCTACACCACGGAGCTCCATCCAGCTGAGGGCGTCACCAGTAGCGGCCGAGACCTGTTCCTGGAGCTCAGCACAGATGAGACCGGCACAGACACCGGCTTTGCCATCCATTACGAAAGTAAAAAGACCAACCGACATGAACAAATTCAATGATTCTCTCTAAAGCGTGTGTGACTGGTTCTGCTTGACTTTGCCCAGCTTTCGGACCCGAGCGCTGTTACGAGCCTCTGGTGCCTCATGGAAACGTGACGTCCAGTGACTCCGGGTTCGCTCTGGGCTCGGTGGTGCGGGTCTCCTGTTACCCGGGGTACACACTGGAGTCTGGGGCGTCTGTGCTGCAGTGCGTGGACCCACAGAAGCCGCGCTGGAACGAGACGGAAGCCGCATGCACAGGTGACGTTTCGAGAACATCAGGTGGTGAAGTCGAGCGCTGAGGTCGCGTGTGTTTCAGCAATTTGCGGCGGAGATGTGACGGACTCGGCTGGTTCCATTCTATCTCCTCACTGGCCTGAGCCGTATGACCGAGGGCAGGACTGTATCTGGGGTCTCCATGTGGAAGAAGACCACCGGCTGGTGCTGGACGTACAGGTGTAAGTAGCTGAGGAGGCTGAGCAGAAGTGGAGATCGGTTGTAAACTGAGGGGAAGATGATTGACATAGTGATGCTGAGAGTTGATGACGCTCCCACGTTCCCGTGACCTTTCACCCCAATGCTTGTTTGCCACCTTTGTTCTCTTCTAACCCTGTTTGTTTGAGGCTGAAGCAGCTGGTACATGTGGCTGCTCATGTGATCAAGTTCAAGCACACACACACACACACATACAGGTTTGTTCGTTTCAGTCTCCGTCTGGGTGACAATGACCTTCTGACTGTCTATGACGGTGAAGATCTGAGTGCGAACATCCTGGGTCAGTTCAGCGGCTCCCTCGCTCCATTCAAGCTCTTCACTTCCTCACCTGATGTGACCGTCCAGTTCCAGTCCGACCCAGCACTCGTCGCCTCCAGACACGACCTCGGCTTTGTGCTGCGCTTCCATGGTGGGCGTCGCTGATCTTGATTGCGTTTGCTGGGCGTGCCGCGTCGATCAGCATGTGTTGTGGCTGTACAGAAGTGGCGCGTAACGACACGTGCGCGGAGCTTCCCGAGGTTTCCCGCGGCTGGAAGAGCACATCGCAAACCCAGCCGGTCCGCGGCGCCGTGGTCACTTACCAGTGCTATCCTGGCCACCGTCTGCTGGGGCCCGAGGTCCTGGTGTGTCAGTGGGACCTGACGTGGAGCGGAGACGTGCCGTCCTGCGAGAGGAGTAAGTGCTGCTCCAGCGGGTGGCCAGTGGTGATTTCAGATGCTTGTGCTCAGTCATGTTCTGCGAGGACCCCGGGCTGCTGGAGAACGGCCGCAGGCATCTGAGCAGCTCCGATTACGCCGTGGGATCTTCAGTGGAATACGTCTGCAACAAAGGCTACGTGCTGTCGGGCCCGGCGGTGCTGCGCTGCTGCAGCAGAGACACTGCCGCACCAAAGTGGAGCGAAACGAGGCCAAAGTGCTTTGGTGAGTGTCTGAACCTTATACACTGCCACCAGGTGGCGTTTAGGAATGACTGCACTTCTTTTCGATCTGACAGTTCTGTGTAAAGCAGGCATGTCCAAAGTCCGGCCCGGGGGCCAAATGCGGCCCTTAATCGAATTTTGACCGGCCCGTGACTTGATTCATAAAATGAATGTAATCCGGTCCGCGGCCAGTGTTCAGTCCCTCCAGGATTCGCCATCGCGCCAATTCACGCGAATTCAGCAAAACCCCGTGATTTATTTGCGACCTTGCCATTTCATCCAATCACCACAAATTTACTACAAATTCGACCAATCCGTGTGGTCCGTCACAGCACCAGCAGTGTTTTCGCACAGAAGGTCTTCATTATAGTGACGGGAAGTTCGGCTCTTTTCAGAGATTCGGCTCTTTTGCCTCGTTTAACTCTTTCAAACGCTCTCGCAGCGGTTCAGCGCGTGAACACACCATGTGATCTCAAACAAATACGGTTTGTTTCACCACGCCCACCCGAGTTTGTAAAAAATTTAATCAAAATCATATTTTTTTTTTCAATGTTCCACTATGAAGGTTTTTATGGCTTTATTTATGAACACATTTTAAAAAGCAGTTAAAATGCTAAATCGCTTTATTTCCATTTTAGTATTATATCTGTTTTTTATTTAATGCATTTTTAAATAGTAATAAACACGATTTAATGTTAAATACTAAACTATATACAAAAATGTGTATACCCTAAAATGCGTATTTTTTTCCCCGAGCCCGGTCCGGCCCCTTTGTCAAATGTTAGAACCCAATGTGGCCCGCGAATCAAAAAGTTTGGGCACCCCTGCTGTAAAGGATGTATCAAATTACATTTTGTTTTTTCACTTGAGCACCAACAAATGCCTGGAGAACTGTAGATCCGACCAGACGTGTTGCAGATGAGGAGATGGTGGAAGATACTGGTTTTATTTATTTTAGAAGAACCTTATAAGTGATATAACTACAGTTTTTACTCAATTGTTGCTGCAGCCGAGAGGTATGAGCCATGCAGTAATCCCGGAGCACCGTCCACAGCCGTGCAAAGTTCGGAGAAGGCCTTCTACCACGCCGGAGAGACTCTGAGTTTCACCTGCAGGACAGGATACGTGCTCCAGGGGGCGCCCACAGTCCGATGTCTCCCCGGACATCCCTCTCGCTGGAGCGCGGCGCCACCTATGTGCAGAGGTGAGAAGTGACGTGTTACGGCCTTTATTTTAGGCAAATGTGAAACACATTACTCATTATTTAGTTTTTGAAACGACTGTCTTTTCATACTTTGTAAAAGTTTTGGTTTAAATTCATTAACACCTGAATTAAAATCTGGCCTCAATTACATGCAGTTGTAACAGTGACTAGTTGAGTTAAAGTTTTTGACGAATGTGTACTGATGTTGTTCTGGGGACTTTCAGCCGCCTCGGGAAACAATTCAGAACACAGACTGAACGGTAAGAAATGCTTTAAATGTAACACGTTCTTGCAAAAAAAATGTTGCGTTTTTTATTTGGATGCAGCAGCGGACGCAGACTTTGGTGTGGAGGCTGTAAACACGGCCATCGCTGTTCTGGTCCCAGTCACAGTGCTTCTGCTTCTCTTGCTGCTTCTGATATTTTGCGTCTCAGTGTAATTACACACACACACACACACACACACACACACACACACTACATTCTAATACACACACTCACACACTGTGTGTCCCCTCAGTGCTCGGAACCAGCATCTGCGTCTGCCCGGCTCGACCCGGTCTCCTCCGTATAACACCATGACTGAAGAGTCGGCCTTCGAGTCTGATGAGGGTCTGGACAGTGAGACCCTCAGAGACGTCGACTCTCACAACACCATCGTCCTGTCCTGATCGTCTTCGTCGCCAGGTCCTCTTTCGTCTTTCCTTCAGATCAGTGTTTTATTCTAGTGCAGGGGTGTGTAACCCGTGGCTCTTGAGCCTCACGCGGCTCTTCAGGAGCTTTCACATGATATGAGTCAAATATGCACACAATGTTAACTGTTGAAAAATAACTAATATCATCATGTTAGTGTTTTTTTTTTTCATTTAATCTGGCTGAGCAGAGGTCTGTGTGTGTGTGTGTGTGTGTGTGTGTGTGTGTGTGTGTGCGTGTTTGTGTGCGCGTCCGTGCATACGAGATTGAAGAATGGGATGATGTTTATGTGTGCCCGTGTGTAGGATGTTTAGTTTAGTCTCTGTGTCCACGTGTGATGCATGCTAATGTGAAGCAAAAGAAATGTTTTGTGAACTCTGCAGTCAGATGTGTTTTCAGCAGGGGTGTAAGGTACTTGAGTAAATGTGTTACTTTACTTAAGTATGTTTTTGGCTACTTCGTACTTGCACTGAGTATAAAAAAATATAAGCAACTTTTACTCTCTACTCCACTGCATTTGTGATTGAGTAGCAGTACTTTTCACTCCACTACATTTGAACAAACACTTATCGTTACTCGTTACATTGTAATTGTGCGCGACAATCCGGAATCGATTTATACCGCGGTTAATTTCTTGGGCGGACGAGGTGAATATCGCCATCTTTAGGCTGCTGAAGGTAATGGAGGCTATTTGTGAATTATAAAAATAATAATTGAACCTTTATTAGTCCCTCTGTGGGGAAATTTTTTCTCTGCATTTAACCCATCCGATCAGACACGAACTCGGAGCAGTGGGCAGCCACACAGTGCGGAACCCAGGGGGTTCAGTGTCTTTCCCAAGGACACTTAGTTGTAGAACCAGTCGTAGGGGGGATTCGAACCGGCAACCTTTTGGACACCAGTCCAAGTCCTCTACCACTGGACCACAACTCCCCTTAGAAACCACAAGAACGCGAATTAGAGGCGTAAAAATGTGTTTTACAAATGTTATTATATAATATAGGGTGACCATATTTTGATTTCCAAAAAAGAGGACAATCGGCGCGGCCTCGGGACACAAATTCAGGCAGGCTTCTCTGAGGTTGATGAACACGCTTTCTTATGGTTCAATTGGGTTACTCCTGTAATTAACTTCTAATAATAAAAAAAATCTGTGAAAACCTGTAACAAAATAATAGCATTTTAGACTTCAGAAAAAAAAATTAATAATAATAATAATACACGCACGCACACACACACACACACATATATAACAATTTTTTTTTTTTTTTCAAAAGTCTGAAGTATTACTTTTTAATCTTTAATATAATATCTTTATATATACATATAATTGAAGTTTAATATGCTTTAATTTTGCAAAATTAACTCCGGCAATACAATAAAAATACATCTGTAAAAACATGTACAAAAAATTTGACAAAAAAACAACTCTTCTGTTAGAAAATTCAGCTTCAACAATATC
>MU204274.1:507484-520080 GCA_017309775.1 Paedocypris sp. Pulau Singkep
CTGAAGTATTACTTTTTAATCTTTAATATAATATCTTTATATATACATATAATTGAAGTTTAATATGCTTTAATTTTGCAAAATTAACTCCGGCAATACAATAAAAATACATCTGTAAAAACATGTACAAAAAATTTGACAAAAAAACAACTCTTCTGTTAGAAAATTCAGCTTCAACAATATCTCTTGATAAGAAGAATAATAATAGAAGAGTTTTACAAAGATGAGATGAGATGTTTATAATGTGAGCTTAGACTTAGAGTCTCCAGCACCCGAAAGAGACTTTACACTTGTACAGACCTGCACGTAAGTTTATGTGTGCGCGCGCGTGGCGCAGCCGCAGACCCACGCAGACCCGTCCACAAGGCAGCATCTGGGTAATTTAATTGCGTAAAAAAGTAGTGCCTGTGTTCTGTGCGCAAAGCGCCGGTCAATTTACATATACGCGGAATGATTCTGAACGCGCGTTATGAAAGAGTAAAACCCGGACATTTTCGTGAATTTCAAAAATCCGTCCGGACGTTCCGGACAAGGTGTAAAAAGAGGACAAGTCCGGAGAAAAGAGGACGTTTGGTCACCCTATATAATATACAACTTTATATAATACATAAAACATATAATTAACTAATCAAATTAATCATTTTATTTTATATCTACTTGCAAATTTAAGTGATTGAGACTGACTTTTTGTTCTTTTTATCTACTTTGTTCTACCAGTTTTCAAACATTGAGGTTAAATTCTGTTTCTGTCTTGGAAAACAATAGTTTGTTTTCACATTTCTTTTTTTTGGGCCTATATTGAGCACGAATAAAAATACTTCCTAATACTTAAGTTCTTTTCAAATGGGATACTTTGCTACTTTGACTCAAGTCTTTTTGATATTGGTGACTTGTTCCTTGTATTGGAGTCATTTTTGCAGTAAGTATCTGTACTTTTACTCAAGTATGGCTGTCCGGTACTCTTCACACCCCTGCTTTTCAGAACGTTTCCTGATCGTTTCGTTTCTGTGAGGTCTGATTCAGCTAGAACGGAAGGTGTTTGTATAGATTGTGTGTTCAGGCTGGAGACGGCCGAAAACATTAGTTACAGCATCACGTGACTGTACAGCTGTAAATAAAAGATTATATCAAATAAACGTGTAATTTGCTTATACATACAGTATTTGTTTCCGAGGGGCAATTCGGCAGGTGCAATGTATAACTAGATATATAAAACGCACGCATTTTACACCCCATGAAGCAGAACTGCATGTGGAAACTTCAAGTCTACGAACCGACTCCTCTGAACCAACCAGGCGCGTCCTTCGGCGCGGCGCATGCGCACTCGGGTTAGAGTGTCAGCGCGAGAGCCTCTTCATCACAACATTCTCTCCGCCGTTCGACCCGCGACATCTCCGCGGAGAAGCTGCACGCGCCACGGCGCTTCATGGTTCGGCGCCTCGCATCATGCTTCTAATGAGCTGTTCCGTGTGTTTACTGTTCCTTCTCCTCCCGGGCCGGAGCGTCGCGCACTGCCGGCAGTAGAGGCCTCCGCGCGCTCCTCGAGTAACGGAGATCCCGCGCTCAGCCGCAGACACACGGACGCGATCCTCAGGCGGCGGCGGCGGCTGCGAGCAACCGGAAGATCGGAGCTGGCGGTGGGTTGATGTGGGGGAAATGGAGGCCCGGACGCTTGTTTATGATCTGGATACTCCTGCAGGGCTTATGGAGGTGAGGCTCCAGAGGTTTGGCTTCATCCGCGGTTGTGGCGTCTCAGCGCGGCCGTTAACTCTCCTTCTGCGCTGTTCTGGTTTTTTTTTATTCGGAATTTCCGCTGAGCTCGAGTGACTTTTTTTTTTCCTCTTCGCTCCCGCAGCGAATCCAAACTCTCCTGGCGCCACCGAAGTCTGAGGATGAGGAGAAGAGAAGCAGGAAGCCGGAGCGCGGAGGCCGGAGGAGCAGCAGCAGCAGCCGTGAGACCTGTGACAGCTGCCGGGAAGCTGGAGACCTGCTGCGCTGCGACCACTGTCCCGCGGCCTTCCATCTGCAGTGCTGGTCAGTCTGTCCCCTGATGTTACACATTCTTCACCGGATGTCAAGTGGAAGAAGCCACTTCTGGCCACTGTTTCCTGGAACACTTTTCCTTGAAAGTCTTCGGGCTTAATCCGACTGGTGTTAGTTAGGTGAAAATATGTTCCCCAGAAGAGTGACTTGTGATTATTTTTTTTTAAATCAGTGGTCTGGATGTAGGGCTGTGCGACTTTCTTCATTCATTCTCAGAAATGAAGAGCTTGAAACCATGCTTGTGGATTTCTCGCTACACATTTTGAGGATTTCAGCTCTGACTTGTTTCCTTAGTAACCCGCCATTGAGCAGGGAAGTGCTGCCCCCTGGAGACTGGATGTGCCATCGCTGCACCGTGCGTAAAAGGGTCAGTATATCAAATAAAATACACAAATATACATGTTTGAAACGTTTCCCTAATTTCCCCTTTTCAGACAAGGGAACAGAAGAAAGAGCAGATGAATGGGCTGTCGGAGCAGGACTGTGGGGCTCTTCGCCTGGATCCCACTCTGGGCTTCGGTGGCCCGGGGCTTCGGGCTGCTGTGGCTCAAGTCCGACTTCTGGAGAAACGAGCCAACAGCAGGCCTGTGACCCCCAACTCCAACACTTCTTCAGCCGACACTCCGTCTGAGCCAAACGACGTGGAGGAAGAGCTGCTGGAGATGGACGACGAGATGCTGGGTTCTGAGGCGGAGATCTCCAATGTTCCATCTACCCTCAAAAGACCTTTTGACCTCCTGATCGCCGCTGCCATGCAGAGGAACCCCACACAGTTCCAACTTCCAAACGACCTCACGTGCACAACCACACTTCCAGGTATGAGAAGCCCTCTGCAGTGATTAGATGGTGTTGAGATGCACGTGTTGCTTCTTCATAGGCACCAGCAAGAGAAGAAGGAAGGACGAGTTTTCGGGCAAGAGCTCAAAGCGAGCTCAGCATGGTCTGGACGGTTGTGGAGCGGCTCCTCTGCCGGTGAAAGTGTGCCAGGCGTGCAGCAGGTACAGGCGTCTGAGGGGCGCACGGTGTCGGGCTGGTCCATGATCTTCTGCTGTGGTGTGTTCCCGACAGGAGCTGCCGCTGGGCTCCGCTGGTTCAGTGCGATTACTGTCCCGTGCTGTTTCACACGGCCTGTCTGGAACCGCCATTGAGCGCTGTCCCGCCCGGCCGCTGGGTGTGTCCCAGTCATGGCCAGCACGTGCTTGTGAGCCGCACTCCCTCTGAATCATCTCAGATGTTCTCAGTTCTCACTCACACACTGTTCTGTTCTATAGCTCAGCCAGCCATACGTGACTCCCAGCAACCGTTGCCAACTGTTCGACCAGTTTCAGGACCGCATTTCCCAGCATGCAGTCAAACTGGACTTCCTGCAGCAGATCCATAGTCCACCTCTGCAGCCTCCTCATCACAGCAGGAAGTCCTTGAAGGTTCGCTTTTTCTCCTCTCACATCTCCAACTCTTTTCTTTAGTCAGATTGAGGAAGGGATGATTGCTTTCAAAGGTTCCGGATGCCATAAAGTTACAGTACCAGAACCCATCCACCTCGCTGAGTCCAAGAGGTGTCCGTGATGGAGAGCTGATCTGCACTGGCCTCGCAGAGTCTTTGCTCCCTAAGCACGTGGCTAGTGAACACGAGCAACATCAGGTCGCTCACTGTTTCCTGTCGAGTTTGAGTGTCTGTCTTCTTTATGTGTGGATACTAGATTCTGTGCTTGGGTTCTGTTCCTGCAGTGGCTCAGAAACCTTGTCTCGCTGCAGTGCAGCATCATGAGACACTTGTGGGAAAGGCAAACTTCGTTGTGGGACACTACGCGCACCGAAAGAGCCACTGTAAAGCGCTCCGACTGCCCCAGTGTGGTGGAGCTCCGGGCCTCAGGCTGCAGCGTCTGTTCCTCCTGCACAGGGGGGGCGTGTCTGAACTGTAGCAACAGCAATGGCGCTGTGGACCAACAGCTCCAGACCAATGGAAAGCAGAGAAACCAAGACACTCCTCCTCCGCTCAGCCTCAACTCTGAGGAGACCGAGACGTTGCACCTGAAGCACACGCAAGGTAAGTCAGAGCTCAGTGACGCTCCAGACACCGGCAGAGCAGCAGCAGACCACTCTTCTGAACCAACAGACACGGCCGCCAGCTGTGAGAAGCCACCACCTGCTGCTCCTCCCTGTGGTGGGTGACTCCTCCAAAGAGATCAACCTGCTCGTTATTGTCTGACTCTCTTCACTTTTTCTGCTCAGACTCGATGAGGAAGAAAAGTGACAAAGTCTCGTCGTCCTCAGAACTGACTGGTGTGTCGGAGCTGAAGGCTGTCACTCGGGGCAGTGGAGGTCAGTGTGTGTGTGTGTGTGTGTGAGACTGAGTGGCCTGATGTGGTGTGTTCAGTAGTAGAGTTGGGCTCGCTGGACGACGGGTTCATCAGGCTTCTAGCCTGGCAGCGCATTCAACAGCTTCTGGAGGCCAAAGACTCAACCGCTCCAGCCACTCAAGCCTGTGCGTCTCCTGCACACAGAAAACACAGTGACCGTAAGTTGAAGTGACTGTAGTGATGCCCTAGTGAATGACTTTACTAGTGTACATTTAGCACTGAATGATACGGGGGGCACTGTGGGTCGTAGGCTTCGCTGCACGGTTTTGAGAAAAAACCTAATTGCAATTTTTCTGAAAAATATTGCGATTGCGATGCGATTTTCGGTTTTTGCACTTTTAAGTGCATGAAACTAAAATTATGAATAAAATATATTGTTAACTGAAGGTTAAATAAACAACATACAAAGTGATTGAGGTAATGAGCTTTAATAAGAACAATAGTAATATTTAAACCTTTATTAGTCCCTCATGGGAACATTTTTTTCTCTGCATTTAACCCATCTGATCCGATCAGAGCAGTGGGCAGCCACACGGTGCGGTTCAGTGTCTTGCCCAAAGACACTTAGTTGTAGAACCAGTCGTAGGGGGGATTCGAACCAGAAACCTTTTGGACACCAGTCCAAGTCCCCTACCACTGGACCACAACTCCTAAGATTGTTTTTTAATTTAACAATCTGAAACACAATAATATATATATAATATATATATATTATATAATATATATATAATATATATAATCTAACAATAGATAATATAAAACAATCTAAATCACAGAAAAATAGAAAAGTATCTCTTATTTGAAATTAATCAGATAATAATGTCACTGGCAGAAAATGAAAAAGTGAACAGATCTTTAATAAAACATATTTTAAAATACCTTACTCTTAATGTGAATGAGAAAACAAAATAAATGGAACTTGCATTGCACACATTTCACTGGCACCAAAACAAATGCTCTGATGGCATGTAATAAAAAGGCAAAATGGAAAATACACTACATGAAACGTTGTAAAAAATTAACCAAATCACCAAACATAAAACATTTGTATGATATTACTAATATTAATATTAGTGTGATTTTTTTTTTAAGATGTTTGTATAAATTAGATGTGTTTCCTGTAGATCTGGCCACGGCACGTCGGCACATTTTAAATGTGGCAGTCTTTTGCTCCACGTCGTTGTCCAAATCGTTGCTAGCGTCACCGAAGGTTCTTCTGTCATTGCTGTGTGCGCCGATAGCTATTCTATATATTGAGTTGTGTGTTCGCTGTCCCGTGTTAGCTGCTTTACTGCTGACAGAGAGCCGGTGCGCTGCATAAAAGCCTGTTGTCATTTCTGATCTGTAATCTTCTGATCGGTCAGCAAGCCAGAAACGGGAGATTCGACCATTTTGATTGGCTAACGGGCGTGTCAGACGTCAGAGGCGGGGCAATAGAGTGCAGCCTCCTGAGGTTTAGTAGTCGCGGGAGTTGAAACCGCTATATCGATTGGATAAAGGTAAACCGTCGCTCTCTCTCTCTCTCTCTCTCTCTCTCCCCAGTCCACACGCAGCCGGTGCAGGCCAGAGCCTCGCTGTGTTCCGCCTCAGGTCGACTCACCGCGGCCGTCAGCATGTGCTACCGCAGCCTGAACATTGGGACGGGTGAGTTTCTGCTGCTGCTCTCGTGACGCTGGTTCCAGTCAGGCCTCAGTGAATCTGTCCCGCAGGCGCCGACATGGACCTGCGTCTCGCCAACTACGGCCAGTGCCGCTTTGTTTCGGGGAAGCACGCCTGCATCTTCTTTGACGAGGTGAGACGCTTTGCCGAGCTCGCAGGATCCACAGAGGAGTCCGAGTGTGACTGTGTGCTCTCTCCAGACCACAAAACACTACGAGCTGATCAATTACAGTGAGCACGGGACGACCGTGGACGACGTGTTCTACTCCTGTGACGTGTCTGAGAAGACCAGCCCGAGCCCGTCCAGCACTCTGCTGGCCAAAGTGCAGAGCGTCATACGTGAGTTTGCCGCGTTTCACGAAGGCTGGAATGGCGTCGTCAAGTCCGATGTGTGTGTGTGTGTGTGTGTTCAGGCCGCAGCAGGAAAAGTTCCTCTTCAGCGGAGAGCAACGGGACGAGCCCCCAGTCTCAGGACGGCCCCGGCCTCCCCTGTCAGTGCCGCGGCTCGGCGATGGCCGGCAGCAGTGCAGGCTGGGAAGGCACGGCGCTCCTCAGACACGGAAGCCTCATCAAGCTGGGCTGCCTGCAGTTTGTGTTCAGCATTACCGAGTTTGCCAGCAAGCCGAAGGGAGACGAGCGGAGCCACTCCTCTCTCACCCTCAACTCACTGGCTCCGTCGCTCTCCTGATTATTTATTTCTTCTACACGTGCATGACCTGACCTTTTGTAGTTTCTTACTGTGCTGATGAACGGTTGCACACAAACTCACACGTGTTGCTTGTACAGTTTTCTCGCTCAGAATGTTGAGCGGTTTCCTCCTGTACAGAAATCAGATCGTGATCTATTTTTGTCAGTAACGAGAGTTTTTCTACAAACATGTTTTCCACCAGGCTGAATCTTTTGTTCATGTACAGTTAAAGCACGTGTTTGTGTATATGTTAGTCGTGCGTCCAGTTTTAAATCTCATCATTTACAAATCCATCACGTGTCTGAGTCTTGATTAGACAATATTTTTTTTCCATTTTAATACATTTAACCAGTGCAAAGATCTGTACAAAAGTCTTTACATTAATAAAGGAGCTTTACTTCTAATAGAATAACACTTAAACTAAAGAACTAAACAAACAAGTAAAAAAAAATATTAAAAATAGGTCTTATTGGACAAGTATTGTTTACTGTGAACAAGTTTACAAGCTCTGACCGTACCGTTCAGGGTTTAGGAAACCGAGGTGTTATAAATGTCAGATTATTGTAGATGCTCTCGGCTTACACAATTAACCCACAATGATTATAAGATAAAAAGCTTTTAGCAGAATTCAAAATGCGATCGTTTCATAGAGTGCATGAATGCAAACATTCTTAGCTATCATGGATATCTGTAGTAAAAAATACACCGAAAAGGACCAACACTACAGAACAGCGTTACCAAACGCGCTGACGTCACAGCACTCGAACTACATGGTCCATAATCTCATGGGCTTTAGACAGATAATTCCGGAGCGCGCGCGGGTTCGAGCTTCAACAACTTGGTTCCAGTCCAGCAGCACAACTGATGTCCAAGTGTAGTTAGTTCATCAACACAACTCTAATAACATTGCGGCTTGACAACATTACAACTTGCTCACGTGATCAAAAACAACCCTACAATAATATAAACAACAAAGTCGGTTCGTTTACTTTACACGATACAAATCACATTTTGCAGAAGTAAAGGGAGAACTTTCGTGTGAGTTTCGGGTGTTTAACGCGTGCTCTCGGTCTCAGTGAGCACGCGCAAACCGGTTCGGGCGGCCGCGAGGAGCTGGACCGGTCGATCAGGCTCGGAGAGGCTCATAAATGCACCGAGAAGCTCCTCGGGAACACAGACATGATCCACCTGCTGGTCGCCGCGGTGCTCGTCGGAGCTTTGTACATGGTTTTAGTCGAGACCCTGTTTAAGAAGTCCAGATGTAACGGAACCGCCGACATGACCGGAAAGACCGCCATCATCACAGGTAAACCGACCCTTTAATCAGGAGCCACGTGGAAGTGACGTGCGTGCATCACGCGTGCGGCTCGGCGTTTCAGGCGGAAACACGGGAATCGGTAAAGCCACGGCGCTCGGTCTGGCCGCCCGCGGGGTGAGAGTGATTCTGGCCTGCCGGAACCAGCACAAAGCCGAGGCGGCCATCAGTGAGATTAAGAAGGTGATGCCCGTCACTCCGTCGACATTGTGTGTTCGAATAACAGGGGTGTAAAGAGTACCAGACAGCCGTACTTGAGTAAAAGTACAGATACGTACTGTATAAGTTACTCCAATACAAGTAAAAAGTCACCACTATAAAAAAGATTTGAGTCAAAGTATCAAAGTATCCAATTTTAAAAGAACTTACGTCTTTTACTCATACTAAATTTGGGCAAAAAAAAATGCAAAGAAATGTGAAAAATGTCTCTTCATGAAGTTTTATTTTCTAATACAGAAACTAATCCATGTTTCAAAAATGGTAAAACTAATTAAATAAAGAACAAAAAGTCAGTCTCAATCAAACTCAAATGTGCAAAGTAAATCAAATTAATCAATACAATAAAATCCTGGTAAATATTCACATCCCTAAGTCGCGTTCACGTGGTTTCTAATTCACAATTAGCTTCCAGTATCTTCAGCAGACGACAGATGGCAAAATCACCTCGTTTGCCCAAGAAATGAACCTAAAAAAATCGATTATGGTTTGTCGCGCACAATCAAAATGTAACGAGTAACAGTAAGTGTCAATTCAAATGTAGTGGAGTGAAAAGTACAGCTACTCAATCAGAAATGCAGTGGAGTAGAGAGCGGAGTAGTGGCTTCTATTTTTGATACTCAGTACAAGTACGAAGTAGCCAAAAACATACTTGAGTAAATGTACTTCGTTACTTTACTTAAGTACCTTACACCTTTGTCGAATAATAATACTTGAGCCCGATTGATCTCCAGGCCACCGGAAGCCACGATGTTCTCTTCATGGAGCTGGACCTCGGGAGCCTAAAATCCGTGAGGGCGTTTACTGAGAACTTCCTCAAATCTGAACCGAGACTGGATTTGCTCATCAATAACGCTGGTACGTCGGACGAGCAGTCGAGCCGAATCAGCGGATCTCAGTGAAGCGCGTCTGTGCTCAGGTCTGGTGGCCGACGGCAGGACCCAGGACGGCTTTGGCATCGAGTTTGGCGTCAACCACCTGGGCCACTTCCTCCTCACGTGTCTCCTGCTGGAGCGGCTGAAGGAGAGCCCGGCCGCGCGGGTCATCACCCTGTCCTCCATCGCTCACCGCTGGGGGAAGATTGATTTTGACTCGCTGGTGTCCACTAAAGACCTGGGTTCGGGTCGGTACAGCTGGCAGTTTTTCCAGGCCTACTGCAACAGCAAACTCTGCAACGTCCTGTTCACGCACGAGCTGGCCAGGAGGCTCCGGGGCTCCAGCGTCACCTGCTACAGCCTCCACCCAGGTATACCGCCCTCATCTCCCGCTGTTCTGAAAATTCCTCCTACATCTCAGAAGTTCCTACACTGACGTCACTGATCAGCTGTTCCTAGCTAGCGCCCTGCGCAAGCGCGTCAAAACTGAATACTAATATAAACAACTACAAAATATAGTAAGATGTTACGATTATCTTGTGTACTGTTATAAGTGTCTGTGTTCATTTAGTGCGTTTATGTTTTATTCACTGATCCAACGCTACAATATCTAAAGTACACACAACAAAAGTACAGAATGTTTGTACGATCAAGTAGGAGAAGAAACGATAGATATAACAAACTTTTTAACGCTCATGTAGCGCGGAAAGCAGAAAAATCTGAGCGGAGAACAGCTGAGCAGTGACGTAGTTTTAACTCGCACGCGCATCGCGATGGTTAGGAACAGCTGAGCAGTGACGTATGTTCTAACGCGCATGCTCAGCGCGCAGTGTAGGAACTTCTGAGATGTAGGAAGAATTTTCAGAACACTGACGCGCCTCCTCGCAGGTATCGTGAGGACGGAACTCTCCCGGAACGTGAGTCTCTGGCAGAAGCTGTTCATCCACCCCGTGGCCCGGCTGCTGTTCCTGGACCCGCAGGCTGGAGCTCAGACCACGCTTCACTGCGCCGTGCAGGAGGGCATCGAGCATCTCAGCGGCCGGTACTTCTCCTGCTGCTCCGTGGAGGACGTCTGCGCCAAAGCCAGAGACGAGGCGACGGCCAGGAAGCTGTGGGCAGTGAGCGAGCGGCTGAGCGGCCTGTCGTCAGCGTTTCAATGATAATCTGCTGTATGGTTCTATTAAAGATGCATGGTCAACACCTGGTCTGTCTTGATGATTTCTGTTGATCCACGTGAGACGTGAAACGTGTTTTTCTGACGTGATTCTGCCTGTTGGACTCGCAGCCGTTCTGTCATCAAACTTCTCTCGTCCGCAGCAGAACGGTCATCGATTGTGCTCATCAATGTTGAATTTCAATGGGTTTTATTCTGTGTGCAGTGACATCGAGATGAGAGCGAGCGCCGGCGTCTCTCCTTGAACAACAGGGCTGCAGGTATTACTGGCTTGAAAGTGCGTGTCGGGGACTGGATATAAACTGCTCTCTGCTTTGAACCATCCAGTGAAGTTAAACACACTGACGCTGGTCCTGGAAACAAGAAGCCTGTTCTCAAGAATAATGTTCCGTCACCAACAATATATAATATGTACAACATCAGTCAGAGTCAGTATCTGAAGTAAATGTAACGAATATGAACACTGGCAGATTGGCTACCTCATTCAAAACAAACAGATGAGATAATATTTCACATTGTTTTAAATCATTGATTGCAGAATAACATGACTGTCAGGCTAAACAGAAGAATACGGAGCGAGCAAGATACACTAGTGCAAAGTGGCACGAGGCGCTAATCTGAGATTACGGGGCAGGGAAGATTCGCTGTGGCCCGTTTAAGGGATTAGAAGAGGAGTCATCAAACTGTTCCAGAACACCACAACTCGCTCCGTCCTCTCACTCTCACACGCTCCGGTTCATCTGTGCTCCATCCGCCCCAATGGCTCTTCTTAAATCTGGCTGGCTCTGGAGACAGTGTGAGTAGAATCTTCTTTGCTGGTTTCCCGATAGATCGCAAACACAATACAGTAGAGTAAGCGAGCGAATCACAGGTGACACGGAGCAGAACAATAGAGAAGGGTCGATAGTATCGGGTCACTATCGGGCTGCGTGACGCGTGCTGGTGTGGCCTGTCGCACTAGTGAACTAGACTTGACGCACAGAGACTTCAGGAGGCGAGTAGCTGACGGAGGCTTCTGGAAGGCTGGTGATCCGCACTAATCCTCTTACTCGCGTTGCTTTTCAGCTTCAGTCCTCAAGCGCTGGAAGTTGAACTGGTGCGACCTGTGGATCGACGGCAGTTTTGTGTTTTATAAATCGGAAAACAGACGAGACTACGAGACAAAAGTGAGTCTGAAGAGCAGCTGCGTCAACGTCAAGTCCGGACTAGAGTGCGCAGGTGGGACACGCGCATGCGCTCGTGTGCAAACACTGTGTGACGACGCGACGGTGTGTGTGTGTGTGTGTGTGTGTGTGTAGGTGTGTGCCCGCCTGAGAGTCACCCGAGAGAGAATCTGCTGGTGGTCTACCTGAAGGGCGGGAACCTGCTGATCCTTTGTGCCAACAGTGAAGACGAGGCGCTGTGAGTCCTGAGAGCAGCTGGAGCTCTCACCGCGCTTCACTGAGTCTCTCACTGTGTTCTGCTCCCTTTCTAGAGCCTGGAAACTCACACTCCTGGAGGCCAAAAGAAACCCGGTGAGTTGGGTTCTAACATTTGACAAAGGGGTCGGACCGGGCTTCCTGGTCAAGCGGCTGTCAATCACATACTCACTAGCCAATCAGAGTAAGGGCCACCAGCTAGTGTCAGAAGACGAAAAAATCTGATTCGAAAAAAAAAATCAAACCAAAATGTGAAGATTTTTGTGTTTGTTTGATATTTTTGACATCTTTCTCCATACACTGACAGTATAAAAATAAATGTTTCAGTATAAAATGTCTTTTACATACATTTTGTGTTAATGGTTCCACTTTTTAAGATGTGTTACAGAAAAGAAAAAAACTTCATAACAGATTAACTGAATGTACATTTAAAAATATATCTGAATTTCATTTGATTTTTACAAGTTCGGCAGGCCGGATTAAAACGTTTAACTTTATTATGAGCGTTTAACATGTGGCACCCGGGTCGTAGTTTGCCCACACCTGGGTTTAAGTGCAAGGTTTGAATTGGAGCATTTCGTCCAAAAGGTTTGAAATGTGAGACTTCAGTGTGTGTGTGTGAGACTGACCACTCCTTCAGTGTATGTGTGTGTGAGACTGACCACTCCTTCAGAGCGTGTGTTTGTGAGACTGACCACTCCTTCAGTGCGTGTGTGAGTCTGACCACTCCAGTGTGTGTGTGTGAGACTGACCACTCCTTCGGTATGTGTGTGTGAGCCTGACCACTCCAGTGTGTGTGTGTGAGACTGACCACTCCTTCGGTATGTGTGTGTGAGCCTGACCACTCC
>MU204274.1:525622-546419 GCA_017309775.1 Paedocypris sp. Pulau Singkep
ATTACAAATAAAAGATCAAAACTGTTGGAAAACAAAATATCCACCTACCTTTACCAGCCGTTGTTGAATAAAAGACGTCAAGATTCAAATCTTGATTCAAAATCTGTCAAAATCACGCTCTCTCTCAGGGGATCACGTCGTCTTTCTCTTCTTCGTTGAAGTTTAATTGCAGTCGGCGTCGCACTCGCACTATACTGCCCCCTCTGGTTGTCAAAAATTTTAACTTAACATAAATGATTTGTGTTCGGAAAACGCGTTGGTATTTTGTACAGTTAAGTTGAGACATAGTTACATTCACCTTAATAGAAAAAAACATTTAAAGTCAACAAATACAATTATTATAATTAAACTGAATATAAATATATTAAGTAAAGTCTACAACCGTCGATGTTCATTTTTTTGAGTGCAGTGTTGGGTAAGTTACTTTAAAAAAGTAACTAATTACTTATTACTTTACGATTTTGTAATTAAATTACTTTTCTAATTACTTAAAGTAATTACGAAAAGTAACGTAATTATGAGTAACTTAACTAATTACTTTTTAAAATTCCTATAAACCTTCAAAATATAAATAATTAAAAAATATAACAGTAAAACATGAAATAGTTGAGCCTTTTAGTTTTCTGAATCATCTTTATTACATTCCATAAAACATTCTATAATGAATAAAGTTCTCGGTAGTAAAAGTTACCTTCATTTAGGTAAGAAACAAAATTCCCGAAAAACAAAATATATTATGCGACAATAAATGCGGCTAAAAGACTCGATTCTGCAAGATGCAGCGTCTTTACCACAAAGTCACCTGCAGTCGTACGTTAAGATTCAGACACTTTCAGACTCTTTTTGCTGTTGTTAAATCAAGTTAAATCAAGTTCAGACGCTCAGCTGGAGTTTCGCTGTGTTCATCATCTTTCGTGTCGTCTGTGTTTAGCTGCCGTTTCAGCGCTTCAGCAGCAGATACTCGGACTATTAACAGCGGCAGACAGTGTTTTCTCCGCAGAAAGTGTCTCACAAATGACTGTAATGTTCATATCCGCGTGTTTCACAACAGCGAAGTGACTTGAATACGTGTTATCATTACGGAAAACAGTCACTAGCTGCAGCCGCCGAGTCACACCGAGTCCCACCGAACGTCCCCCCACTCACGTGCACCAGCCGTAAAGCGATTTTAAAGCGGAAAATTAAACTTTTACAAAAAGAAGATAAATTAAAAAATAAACAATGAGATTCAGCTAATTTAATTATTTTATATTGTAACGCAAGTACATTGAATGTAACTGTAATTAAATTACTTAAAAATGAACAGTAATTCGTTACTTTACTGTTTCAGTGAAAAAGTAATTTAATTACAGTAACGCGTTACACCCAACACTGGTTGTATAGGAGCAGTCGGAACATCACCGGTGTGTGCTATCCAGCTGTAGAAATGCCACTGCAAATACGACGTAAACAGTTAAGTGACACACGGTCAACCAACTAAGTACATTTTGCAAGCCAGCTGGGAAAAGAGGAGAGTACAGAAGGTTGGCATTGGGTGAATGGATGCTAAAGAATTTGAAGTGGAAGAGAATAAACTATGTCTAACAGTGATGCGACCTGCTCGAAAGAATTGAACATCAGCTCTCGGGTGTGTGGCTATTTTAAGGAACGAGAGTGGATAAAATGCCTAAACAGGAAATATGATTGAAAGATGAACAGAAGGGGGCGGTAATGCAACAGAATTGGTGTAAACCGCCGTGGAAGAAGAAACCACCCACGGTGGCGCCTCTGTTCCGCTAACTGTTACCGGTGTCGCGCTCACGAGCCGGATCCGGGACAGAGTTCTGCTCCGTCCTGTTCTGGACTGCCGAACGAACCATGAGCCGTTGCCTGAGGGAGGTGAGATGCTCACCGAAGCTCGATGCTCGTCGGTCGCTCTAGTAGTCGTTGATGTGGTTGTCCAGTAGCAAGGTCATCGGGCTTCGTTTACTCTGCGTCCTGCGTAGATTATTATTATTATTATTATTATTATTATTATTATTATTATTATTATTATTATTATTATTATTATCATCACCACCATCAAACATCATGACATTTCCTGTAGGTCCTGCGTGAGACCCGGCGAGCGCTGCTCTCGGCGGCTTCATCCGCGCAGTGAGTTTCTGCCCTCTTCCTCTTCTTCTTCTTCTTCCTCCTCCTCCTCCTCCTCCTCCTCCGCTGATCTGTCTGCTTGACATTAACACGCTTTCCTCTGATTGCCATCGTAGATGCGAGGCGTCGCGCTCCCACGCGCCTTCAAGTAAGAGCCGCACGTGAACAGTCCGCGGATCCTGCTCCGCCTGACGCTCTGCGTTTGTGTGAAGGTGCCGTGTTGTTCCGGAGGCCGTACAGGTCGATGCCCACGCACGGCATCGGGAAATACAGCCACCTTCTCCCGAGAGTGCAGGTAACGCCGCCACCGCCGCTGTTCTGAAAATTCTTCCTACATCTCAGAAGTTCCTACACTGACGTCACTGATCAGCTGTTCCTAGCTAACAGAATACTAATATAAATAACTACAAAATATCGTAACATGTTACGATTATCTTGTGTACTGTTATAAGTGTCCGTGTTCATTTAGTGCGTTTATGTTTATTCATTGATCCAACGCTACAATATCAAAAGTACACACAACAAAAGTACAGAATGTTTGTACGATCAAGTAGGAGAAGAAACGATAGATATAATGAACTTTTTAACGCTCACGTAGCGCGGAAAGTAGAAAAATCTGAGCGGAGAACAGCTGAGCAGTGACGTATGTTCTAATGCGCATGCTCAGCGCGCAGTGTAGGAACTTCTGAGATGTAGGAAGAATTTTCAGAACACCGCCGCCGCCGAGGGCGCGAGCCTCGCTGACAGGAGCCGTGTGTGCAGCCGAAGCCAAAGAAGGCTAAGCTGGAGGCGAAGCAGCTGAAGGCGGCGACCGACACGGAGTTCGGCGTGCTGAACATCTGCGTGTCGGGATTCGACATGACGCTCGTGGAGCATTATTCTCAGCACATCCACAAACTCTGCAATCATCTCCACTGCAAAGTCAACGAAAGGTGCGAAGAACCTCAGCGCTACTGACGGGCGCCAAAGCACAAACACTGCCATCTGCTCTCCACAGCTACGCGTTGCCGACTACCACCACGGAAGTTATGGTGATGCCGAACCACGGTACTAAGATGTTCGTGGACAGCGTCCTGAGAACCCACCGGCGCGTCGTGCAGGTAGAGCCGAAGCTGCGCGTGCGTATGGCAAGCGGAATTAACGTTTATCCCCTCGCGGTGACATAAACATTTATGAGGAGTCACAACTCATTTCAAGATATCTTTAAATGTATTTTGACTAGTCACAACTCGAATTAGAGATATTGTCAATTCAATTGTGACTGGTCATAAATGTCATTCGAGATATCTCTAAAAACATTCTGACTGGTCACAACTCAATTGAAGATATCTTCAAATACGTCACTAAACACGTCACATATCCACAAACATATTTAGAGATGGCTTCAATTGCATTTTGACTAGTCACAATTGGCTTTCTAGATGTCTTGAATTGTCGGTGCTGACGTAAATAAATGGGTGGCAATTATTTGTTTCGCATCAGAAAATGGGCGGAGATACTGCAGTGACAAAGAGGGCTGAAGCGGCGGTTTTGACAAAGTCATGGCGGTGTTCTGAAAATTCTTCCTACAGCTCAGAATTTCCTACACTGACGTCACTGCTCAGCTGTTCCTAGCTAGCGCTGCGCAAGCGCGTTAAAACACGTCAAAACTGAATACTGATATAAACAACTAACATTTTTTTGTAACATGTTACAAATATCTTGTGTACTGTTATAAGTGTCTGTGTTCATTTAGTGCATTAACGTTTATTCCTTGATCCAACGCTACAATATCAGAGTACAGGTAGGAATTTTTGTAGGATCAAGTAGGAGAAGCAACCAATAGATATAACCAATTTTTTAACGCGTCGCGTATGTAGCGCGGAAAGAATAAAATCTGAGCAGAGAACAGTTGAGCAGTGACGTATTTTTAATGCGCAGAGCGAAGGCTAAGAACAGCTGAGCAGTGACGTGTGCGCAGCGCTCAGTGTAGGAATATCTGAGCTGTAGGAATTTTCAAAACACTGGCTCCTGTTTTTGATAAATAAACAGCAGAAATGTCAGATCATTGAAATAGTTTTCAGACGTAGCGAACTGGAACATGTTGCAATCGACACGTGTTTATTAAATGCACAAAGCGTTAGACGTGTGTTTTTTTATGTGAGAGACTATCTTTCCTGCGCCCTTTACCTGCTCTGGCCAAATAAAATCCTAGATTTGGCTCAAATTGTGGGAAGCAGTGGCATATAAAGTCGTTTAAATCAGAAAGTGTCCGGTTCAACTGATTTTTGAACTTTTGCATTTCTGTTGCTGAGGATTCCTGCACTGGTTTACCAATTAAATGTGAACAATATGACATTCGTGTCTGATCGGATGGGTTAAATGCAGAGAAAAAATGTCCCCATGAGGGACTAATAAAGGTTCAATTATTATTATTATTTTTATTATTATTATTATTATTATTATATGATAAGGCAAACAATTATAATAAAAAGTTAATAACAAAATGGCATATTATGGAATTCTAAGACTTTCATCCTCATGCATTTCAATTTACAGTACATTTTAATTACAAACTTACAGAGTCCTACATTTCTCAGACGTCCCAGTTCAGATGAAGATGGACACACTACTACATTATTAATGGAAAATGTTTTAGTGACAAAAATGAATAGAATATTATCTAAATGACCAGGAAAACAGTATTGAAAATGTACAATCATCACACATGTGTAATTAAAAAATACATAAATATTGTAACACGGCACACCTCCGAACATTTGCCAAAAACTAGATTTAAAAAACAAATAGATTGAAATTTTAACAAATAGTTAAAATTGGATAACAAACAGTAAGATTAAAAAAAAAAAGATAGCATTCCACTTTATTGTCGTTGGCAAGTACAAGACAACGAAAAACAGTTTGGTCTAACATGAAGTGCAACAAGTAGCAAGATAATGAATAAATGAATGAATGAATGAATGAATATAGCCTTTATTAGTCCCACCAGTGGGGAAATTTCAAATATGAGATATGATATGCAAATGAATTATCACTAAGAATTAATTTTAAGTGCTGCATCGGGAGATAAATTATCTATACTTATATAAACACACAAATGGTAGATATGATAAGGTAGATAGTAGTGATGCACCGAAATGAAAATCTTGGCCGAAACCGAAAAAACCGGAAAGACTGGCTGAAAACCGAAAGAATTGCATTTATTGCTATGATGGTGTACTAACTTTACTAAAACCAAAGCATTGCAATTGCATAAATTAGTAATGAAGTTTCAAAAAATAAATGAAACTAAATGTGTTACAAATGTGCAAATATTTATCAAGCATTAAACTTGACCTACTGGCCTGCTGAAATGTTGTAAAATTAAATGTTCCTCCATTACAAATTGCCTTTAGGTTTAAAGTGCAAAGGATACAACATTTTCTCTGCAGGTCTTAATAATAGTTTAAATAGGTCGCTGTTGAGCTTGTCATCTGACCAATGCTGTCAAAAGTAGTCACTTTCACTACTTCGTTATAAGTATAGATATTAGAGTTAAAAAGTACTTCTGTGAAAGTAAAAGTAAAATGCCCAATATTCTACTAAAGTAAAAGTAGAGTTACTAATGCTGATAAAACTACTTTTAAGTATAAAACTAAAAGTAATGCGAGGAAAAAATAGCATTATAGAACTATATTGTTCTATTAAATTGTTGTAATTACATTGAAAATTCATGCACTTTATTACAAAGCTTCTGTGTAATCTGCGCCGCCTCGAGCAATAGCAATTGATAGCAGAGCCAGGACGCCTCTCTCTCACTCTCACTCTCTCTCTCTCACTAGTTGTGACTAGTCAAAATACATTTGAAGATATCTTGAAATGAGTTGTGACTCGTCATAAATGTTTGACGAGTCACCGCGAGGGGATAAACGTTAATTCCGCTTGCCGTACCATCACGCGTGTAAGCCGTGTGTTGGTGTGCCGTAGGTCAGCGAAATGAAGGCCACGGTGTGCGCGGTGTTCCTGGAGGTGCTTCTGAAGAACCAGCCTGAAGGAGTCCAGCTGCGCGTGACAGAGGTTCCTCCAGATCTTTCACTGGTGTTTTCATCTCTCTCTGCTCTTCCCTATCACGTGTTCTCTGTTTTGCAGCACACTGAGGCGGATTTTCTGGCCCGGTTTAAAGCTCGGCCGGAGCTGGAGGGGCTGATCGCCAAAATGAACAATTAAAGACGTTTTCTAATGAAACGCATGTGTGTGGGTTTGATTTTCTTGAATTGAACAGGGTGCGCATTTGATAATTAAAATTTGGTTAAATAATTCAGACTAATTAACAACCAATACGTGCTTTAGTAAATATAAAGATTGATTTTTACCGATTGTCATACACTGTAAAACATAAGCTCAGACAACTAAAAAATTATTGTGTAACTAATTACCCAAAAGATTTTGAGTTATGTGTTCAAAATTTTTAAGTTTACATAAAACAAAAATTATAATTACGGTAGGCTTAAATTTTCTCAAGAGTATCTTACAGAAATTGACATTCCTCAACTTGTCATTTTTGAGTTGTGTTTTTAAAAGTTTTAAGTTTACGTAAAATACATTTTCTATATTGTTCAACTTATAAGATGTTGAAAATTCACTAAAAATTTTCAATATTTTTCAACTTATAAAATGTTGAAAACTCACTCAAAATGTTTATTTTTTTTTTCAACTTATAAAATGTTGAAAACTCACTCAAAATGTTTATTTTTTTTCAACTTATAAGATGTTGAAAATTCACTCAAAATGTTTTCTTTTTTTCAACTTGAGCTAGTACAGCTATTAGGGTTTACAGTGTAAGACCACATTACCCAAAGTTCCATGTGGCTTCCATGGTAACCGCAGACAACAGCCATGAGCTAGCAGTCCGTGCTGTGGTCGCTTCCTCGCCTGGGCTCGTGTTCATTGGAGTGAAGATCTAAAGAAAAGGCTTCATGGAGAAGGATTATTACGACACTTTAGAAATAACCCACAATGCCACGGACTTTGATATTAAAAAGGCGTAAGTTTAAAAGTTCTTCGCACATAAGAAGTGAACTGAGGTTTATTGTTAAACGTTGACGCCAGTATTGGAATGACGTCATAAGGTTAACGACATCACTGCTCTGCGAGCGTTCATTGTACAGACGGACGTTATAATTGCAGGTACCGGAGACTCGCGCTGAAGTATCACGCGCACAGCGGCGGCGACGTGCGCGCTCCCGAGCTCCTTACGCGAGTCTCAGAGGCGTATGACGTGCTTAGTGACGGTGAGTCTTTCCCTTCACTTCCACTGCATAAACTCTAGCCAATTTAACTTCCACGTTAGTTTTCTTAATAAAAACAATTACGTAAATATTCTGAATATAAAACATCGTATAGGAATTTACGATCTTTAGATGCCCTTCCTGACGCAACCATCTCTATCCGGGCTTGGGACCGGCACTGGCTTGTAACCCCTGTGGCTTGATTAAAAAAATACAAATACATGAAATACATTTGTTTACATTTTAATAATATTCCATTGTTTTAAACAAGTGTTTTTATGAATTAAACATGTCATATGCTCCAAGAGACAGATAAACAAACGGTGGTTTTCTGAGAAAAGTCTGACTTCTTGTAATGTAGCTCGCAAAAAGGCCGTCTATGATAAGTTTGGTGATAAGGGTCTGAAGAGAGGAATTCCGCCGGAGTTGGACTCGCACGCCGTCTGGCCCTCGGGATACGTCTACCACGGGAACGCAGAAGAGACATTTCGACAGTTCTTTGGAGGCAACAACCCTTTCGCAGGTGATTTCATCAAACACGTCCTGGTCCAGATCTTTAACTGGCTTCTGACTCTTTCTGGCTCTTCACAGATTTCCTCACAACTGAGAGGAGCGAGTTGAGCAAAGCATTCGAAACTTTACCTGGAGATAAAGTACAGGATCCCCCTATAGAAAGGGATCTTCATTTGTCTTTGGAAGACCTTTATTACGGCTGTACCAAAAAGATGAAGATATCTCGGAAAGTAAGTGAGCAGGAGCACATCAGACCACAGGAGCTCCGCTGACAAACATGCTCCGTGCAGGTGATGAACGAAGACGGACACACGTCCAGCATCAGGGAGAAGATTTTAACCTTCACTGTAAAACCGGGATGGAACGAAGGGACAAAGGTCACGTTTCCTAAAGAAGGGGACCAGGTGTGAGCAGGTCCTTCAACAGATCAGAGCTTGGGCTTGGTGGCACTTGACTAGCTGCTCTCTCCACGCAGGGTGTCAACAACATCCCGGCCGATATAGTGTTCGTCATACGACAGACGCAACATTCACGCTTTGAGCGGCAAAACGACGACCTTTACTACACGGCTCAAATTTCTCTAGAGCAGGTGAGAAACCGTCGGAAAGGAGTGCGCCGCTGGCATCAGAGAGTGCTTGGTGTCACATGTTCGTGTTAACACAGTGAATGGTCTACTATAGACTTCTAGACGGAAATGACAGCGCTTTCCTTTAGTGGTTTAACGGTTCATGGCGTTAAGGCTGCTTGATCATTCCAGGCTTTGACCGGCTTCTCGGTGGCGATTAAGACGCTGGACGGCAGACTTCTGGATATTCCGGTCAACGACATCGTGCAGTGAGTACTGATGCCGCACAAACATTCAGGCTCCGTGTCAGCGAGACGTTTGCTCCACAGCCCAGAGTACGTGAAGGTGGTGCAGGGGGAAGGGATGCCGCTCACCACAGACCCGGCACTCCGAGGAGACCTGGTGATCCGCTTCATCACAAAGTTTCCAGAGAAGCTGTCGGGCGAGATGAAGCGACTGCTGCGGCGAGCGCTCTCCACCAGACACCAGGGCAACGCCGCCCCTCAGATCTGACGCGCTGGGAAGCCAACGTGAACCAACTGAAGAACAGACTGACACTTTGTAAAACGGAATCTTTTATTATCATCATCAGACTAAGGCTCAGGAAACGTACATGACTGAACACGCATCACAAACAGGCGGTGTTGTTAATGGTGGCCAGGGAAAGCGGCTCAGAGAGGCTGGATGTTCTGGCGAGCAGCCATCAAGGCCCGCTTCAGCTGCTCGTAAGTGACAAACATCACCACGTTCCAGGAGCCCAGCCTCAGAAACGAGGGCATAAACCTACAGGAGGAATAAGAGCGGTTACAGTTGTACGCTCCTCATCAGAACCGGGCCCAGAAGACAAACCCCTTGTAGAAAGCCTTTGGTCCCTCGGTGGTCAGCATGGCCACGGTGCAGGTCAGGGCGCTGCTGTACCGGCCCTGGGCGGAGTTCATGTATCTCGTCTTCACCACGTCCACCGGAGAAGCGATGACTGTGGTGCAGAAACCGGCGCCAAACGCGGACGTGAAGTGACAGGGAAGATCATCTGCAACATTGCGTCAGTGCGTCAGTGAGTCGCCGTCCCACTGCAGAGTCGCCACCCGGACGCCTCACCGCTCATCAGCGCAGATCTCACAAGTGCATCTTTGATCAGGTCATAGGTCACCAGCTCGGTGCAGTTCACAATGGCATTCCGTATGATGTTCGGTGCGGTTCCTGGAATAAAAATAACATAACTTGGTTCATTGTAAGGGTTCATTGCATATCCTGAAAAATAAATTAAAAAGCCATTTACGGTACTTGCCTTTCCACAAACCGCGAAGGCCCTCTTCTCGTGCAATGGTCCGATACGCTTCCATGGTGCCGTGGTAGCGTTTGCTGGCCCCGGAGCCCATCTGAGCCTGAAATCGGACCTTCACCACGTCAGTGGGTTGAGCCACGGCCACAGCCATGGCTCCGGTGGTACAGCCTGCCATCAGCCGGCTGCTGATCCCGACATCTGAAACAGCAACACCTCAGCCGTGTGGCACACTAGTCCAGCCACATCCACTTACGATCCGAGCCTTTAGTGTAGAACTGCTTGACCGAGTCATATAGGCCTATGCGCACCGAGGCGAAGCTCATCTGACGCTGCAGGCCCGCCACCAGGCCACTGTAGAGGCTGCGCGGACCTTCCACTCGCACCATGGTGCTGATGGTGCCGAACACCCCGCGATATTTCACCTGCACCGGACCCGCCCCGGGACATTTGGCCTCGCCCTGAATCTGTACAGAACAAAGCGCGGATGGAGAAACCTTACAGGGAGGCTCCACAGCCTCTGGAGTCAAGAGAAATGGAAGAACACGTCAGCGTGTAGTACGCAGCTCTGAAGTCATGACAGAAGAGCTGCCGTGTGAACGCAATAAAGTGCATTTCAGTTTCCCAAAATGGGCAATAATGCAAAATGAGGAAAATAAATAAAAGTGACTATAAAATCAAAACAAACGGAGGACAGTTGGGTCTGCTGGTGCTCTCTGAACAACAGGTTCTTGTGAACCAACGATTGGAAGTCCACGTGAAGACTCACCTGAAGCCGGACTTTGGCAGTGTCCAGCGGGAAGGTGAAGAGATCTGCGATGCAGGCTGCGGTCCCTGCTCCAACAAACTTCACTGCAGCTGTAGGGGGGACTTCACCTGCCTTAAAGCCCACCATGTCTATCTGCCACCAGATCAGCTGATAATGTGAAGACGAGATAGGTGAACTCCACCCAAACCTGAAGTTCAAACAATGAGAAGTTATATAATGCGAGGCGGTTTCCGCGTCTGCCTCTGAAAAACCACCACAAGTCAACAACAGCACATCGTGTACTCAAGCGCGATGACGTCATCGTGTTTCACATCTGCGTGTCGCTTAGTTCGCTTCAGAAACACAGTACATTTTAATAACGCGAACGAAGACAAATCGTTTATTTGATACAGTTATAACTGATGAGCTGAAGAAAATGAACGTACCAAACACTTAAGAAAAAGACTTCAGGCTTCTCTGAAGGTGTCGCGCTGGTTGAAATGACTTTCAACTTGAATTTTGTCGCCTGGTTCTTCCATAGAGAATCGTTTAGAACCCGAACAAATAAAACACATACTCCAGAAGCTGGAAGACAAAACCTCATCAACTTCACATATTACTAAGGGAAAGTCTAAAAAAATTGCTGTACACTTAACACAACGCTACAAAATTAAAGTAACACTCACCGTTTAAAACACGTGTGTGGAAATAAAAACGTTTGCCGTCTTTGTAGAAAAATACAACTTCGTTTGAGAACTTCCGCACGACCGTAAAGTTTCGTTCCGACAGACGCGTATGACTCCCGGCGGCTTTAAATACCCCGAGAGTCACGTGACAGCTGTGACGCGTCTGTCAGCCAACACGCGCACGAGCGTTACCGACACGACGGTCCTTGTACTTTTTGCAATTTTATATAAAACTAATCGAAATTTGCAAAACCATATAATGTTTTTTTTTTTTTTTTTTTTTACCTTTCTGAACTACAATTATAATACGTAACACAGTAATTACAACATTAATTGTCAGGATTTGGTCAACAAATCGTAAAAAATACCAACCAAACGATTGAGTTGCAAAAAGTTCATAAGTTTAGGTTAATAGTGGTAAATACTATATTACCATATAGAGAAATGCCGAGTCATTAAGAGAGGGGAAGTTAAACGTGTTTGTGATTAGGCCTTTCTTCACTTTCTTGTTTCACACTGATTTAAATTTCAATTGTGTTTGATATTTGTGCAGCTTCTCAATAAATCACAGCAAGTACAGTTAATAAAGGCTAGTGTATGTTCTTCTGGAAAAAAAAAAACCCAGCCACTCTGAGTTGAACTGCTGTTATCTCAGATTGAAGAGGTAACTCACTTTCCTGCTGCGTGACAGGCTCTTATCAGGCGTCTGAGGCTGAAACGCGCTAGACTGGTGATGTGATCATCAGTGACTGAAGATTTCAGAAGTATAATGTAGAAATCTTCTGTAAAAGATCCATTTAAATTGCTTGAACAAGAATTTGCAGAAGCATCTTTATTTTATTGTTTTTCTCTGTGTGTTTGACAATGGACCCAACGATTCAGTTTGTGACAATGTGCAATTGTCTGAGACGTACAGTTTGTGAGATTTTATCCCACATTTCAAAATGTCCGGAAACTAAGACAATACTATCTCCAGCTTCTTCATCAGTTCTGCGTATTCCTCATAGTCATTCGTTCCTCAGGAACAGCGTGTTCGAATGGGGATCAGTAGGAGTGCTGCATTCTGGTCAGAGATCTCTTAATCTGCTCATAAGAGACAAACATCACAATGTTCCAAGATCCCAGGCGCAGAAATGACGGCATAAAGCTGTAAGGAAAAAGCAACCGTCTTCAGATGAGGCGTGACTGGACGAGTCTGAGCAGACAGGACAGAAGTGAACGTTTTTACCCCTTGTAGAAAGCAGTTGGTCCCTCTTTGGTCATCATGGTGAGCGCACAGCCGAGAGCGCTGCTGTACTGGCCCGCGGCCGAGTTCATGAACCTGGTCTTCACCACGTCCACAGGAGACGCCACGATGGTGGTGCAAAACCCGGCAGCAAACGCTGAGGTGAAATGGCAGGGTAGATCGTCTGGAGCAGAGAAATGGGGCTCAGCAAGCGTCTGACTGAAGCAGAGCGGCCATGTCTCTCACCTGTCATCAGGTCGTACTTCAGGATCTGCTCCTTTATAATGTCATACGTCACCAGCTCGGAGCAGTTCACGATAGCGTTCCTTGTGATGTTTGGCATGCAACCTGACAGGACACATGATCATCTCTACCATCTGCTTTCATTCAGAATGCCATGAGGTCAGGGGTGTAAGGTACTTGAGTAAATGTACTTGGTTACTTTACTTAAGTATGTTTTTGGCTACTTCGTACTTGCACCGAGTATAAAAAATAGAAGCAACTTTTACTCTCCTACTCCACTGCATTTGTGATTGAGTAGCAGTACTTTTCACTCCACTACATTTGAACGAACACTTATCGTTATCGCCATCTTTAGGCTGCTGAAGGTAATGGACGCTACACGTGAATTAGAAACCACAAAAACGCGAAAGTGGCGTAAAAAAGGGTTTTACAAATGTTATTATATAACTTTATATAATACATATAATATATAATTTACTAATCAGATTAATCATTTTATTTTATATCTACTTTTTATCTACTTTGTTCTACCAGTTTTCAAACATTGAGGTTAAATTCTATTTCTTTCTCGGAAAACAATAGTTTGTTTTCACATTTCTTTTTTTGGGGGGGTGATATATTGAGCACGAATAAAAAAAAAATACTTCTTAATACTTAAGTTCTTTTCAAATTGGATACTTTGCTACTTTGACTCGAGTCTTTTTGAAATTGGTGACTTGTTACTTGTATTGGAGTCATTGATGACAGTAAGTATCTGTACTTTTACTCAAGTATGGCTGTTTGGTACTCTTCACACCCCTGCATGGCGGTTGAAGACGACCTACCCTTCCAGAGTCCTCGAACTCCCTCGTCACGTGCAATGCTTCGGTATGCATCCATCGTCCCATTGTATCTCTTCATTCCGTCTATGTCACGCACTTGAGCTTGAAAGCGCACTTTAACAACATCAGTGGGCTGCGCGAAAGCCACCGCCATGGCGCCTGTAGTGCAGCCGGCCAGCAGCCGAGTCACGATGCTAGCATCTGCAAACCCACAGAACATCATCACCAGTCTCAAAGAGAGTGAGACGTGAAGAACTGAAGAATGATAGTGTAGAGAGAGAGAGTGAGATGTCTGTAAATGACAGGGGTGTAGGGTACTTGAGTAAATGTACTTTGTTACTTTACTTAAGTATGTTTTTGGCTACTTCGTACTTGCACTGAGTATATAAAATATAAGCAACTTTTACTCTCTACTCCACTGCATTTGTGATTGAGTAGCAGTACTTTTCACTCCACTACATTTGGACGAACACTTATCGTTACTCGTTACATTGTAATTGTGCGCGACAAGCCGGAATCGATTTATACCGCGGTTAATTTCTTGGGCGGACGAGGTGAATATCGCCATCTTCAGGCTGCTGAAGGTAATGGACGCTACATGTGAATTAGAAACCACAAGAACGCGAATAAGGGGCGTAAACATGTGTTTTACAAATGTTATTATATAATATATAACTTTATATAAAACATGTAATATATAATTTACTAATCAGATTAATCATTTTATTTTATATCTACTTGCAAATTTAAGTGATTGAGACTGACTTTTTGTTCTTTTTATCTACTTTGTTCTACCAGTTTTCAAACATTGAGGTTAAATTCTGTTTCTGTCTTGGAAAACAATAGTTTGTTTTCACATTTCTTTTTTTTGGGCCTATATTGAGCACGAATAAAAATACTTTTTCAATTCTTTTCAGATTGGATACTTTGCTACTTTGACTCGAGTCTTTTTGAAATTGGTGACTTGTTACTTGTATTGGAGTAATTTTCACAGTAAGTATCTGTACTTTTACTCAAGTATGGCTGTTTGGTACTCTTCACACCCCTGGTTAATGAAAATAAGTATGTAAACCAAGTGTGTAAAAAAAAGGTTATGTTACTTTCAGAGACAGGCATATGTATTGACAATACTGACTCTCAGATCCTCTGGTGTAGAACTGCTTCATGGAATCATATAGTCCAATGCGAACAGACGCGAAGCTCATCTGCCGCTGGAGCCCTGCGACGAGGCCACTGTAGAGGCTCCTGGGGCCCTCGGTGCGCACCATGGTGCTGATGGTGCCAAACACGCCGCGGTATTTCACCACCGCGGCTTCACGCGCGGCCGTCGACTCGCCCTGGATCTGTAACATCACATGCGATTTCAAAGCCACGTGACTTTCTCTGTCCCTTCTTGAAAGTGAGTGAGCGGACAAAGCGGTTCTCACCTGAAGCCTGACCTTTGCTGTGTCCAAGGGAAACGTGACCAGGTCAGCGAAACACGCCGCTGCTCCAGCTCCGAAAAACTTCACCGGAGCTGTTGGAGTAAGGTCGCTCTGTTTGCGTCCAACCATGTTTCTTGATGGCGAGAAGTAAAACCGTAGGAAATGGAATGATCTTGCGTGTGTCGGCAGCTGCGGCTGAAGAGAAACCAGCATCTGAGTGAAAGCTGAGTTTACAGCTGCGGCGAGCATCAGCACATTCACCTACCTGGAGCTTCCTAATCAAGTCTCCTCTAAAGGCAAAACTCTCTTGTCTTTCCTTCGAAAAGTTTCAACACTTCTGGCCATCAAAAGTTGTGGCTCAGTGTCCTGAAGCAGCATAACAGCAGCCACTGGAGAAGCCACATTCAGACCATCAGACACAAGAGACAGACTCACCGCTGCGACATGTCACCATGATGCATGCGTGTGTGTGCACTGCTCACTTACACTGCGATATTGTGAAAATATGAATCCAAGCGTCCGCAACAGAAAGCAGGAGTGTTTCAGGCAGCGGTAAATCCAGTGCGTGTGTGTGTGTGTGTGTGAGCCAGCACCGAGCGCGCTGAATTTATAGGCCTGAGGTCCGGTTAAAGCCGCTCCCAATGTTCCTAACGTTACACAAGCTCTAATTTTAGCCCTGTTTGCTGGGACTTGTTTATTACTCGTCACATTTGTTCAGTAAATATTTTCAAAGATTGCCACTAGTTGTTGAGGTAATTGTGAATCTGCAGTGATACAGTGGATCGATCACAGGAACACTTGTCGAGCAACAGGGACTGTACAGATGTTGCCCTGCAGCTGTGACCTTTCCCCCACTTCACCAGACACGTGTGTGTTGATGCCAGACACGATCTGTTTCTCAAGGATCTGTGAGTTTCTCTTCAAGATTTATTCAGCACTTCGGGTGTTTTATTGAGGGTGACGACAAACGGTTTTAGTCTGGGTAGAGAGGAAACGATCACACTTAGAAAAACAGTATGTACCAGGAAGTGCAGCTGCTCTCCAAAACCTGGTAAAGTTACATAAGTGCTGGCATGTGGAGGGATCTGGATCGATCTGGACCAGTGTGAGGGACACGACATTTGACAAATGTTTTCAGATTGATTAAATACTTCATTAGTAGACAAAACATGTATAATTACAATAATTACTTTATAATTATTATAAAGTAATAATATTTTTACTTGATGATTACAATAATTACTTAATTATTATAATTGCCAATTTCAAATATCCACCTAAATATAAGCGCTCATTTCTTTAAATAATGGTTATGGAGGCAGACTTGCATATGAGTTTTTTTCCGCTCAATAACAGAAATAAAGAAACATTGGAAACGTGCGACAATTAAAAGGTAAAAAAATAACACTGGAAGAAGTAAGATTAAACAAAAAACAGTCATTGATAGTGGAACAGACAGACCGTATTGCATCCGTGACAGTTCTAATATTTACGTCTAACAAAACCCGAGCTCAGTCAGCTATACGCTATTCTCTTTTAGCACAAAGACTCATGGGAATCAGTGAGCAGCAAAGCATAGATTAGATTAGAATAGATTACATTGTTCAATTATTTTAAAAGTAAAACACCATTGAAGTGATACGAGTCGCAAGTTTGTTAAACAAAGAAAAACTAGTATTTTAAATAGAAAATTAACGAGGGCCAATGAATGTGTCTCACTCTGTAATTGGTTGGCCCCCAATTCAGGTGGTGTGTCCTGCCTTCAGGCCGAGGGTTGTAGAGGTCCAGCTCCCCACGAACCAGAAAACGATAGGACGTATTTATTACATACAATGATTAGAGTAATTCAAACTAATCTTTGGAACATTCCATAATAATGTGTTGATCTGTATTGTTGTTCTTAATTCACACACAGACACTTGTGCTACTCTGTGGTTCTGCTGGTGTTGACCTGTCAGGTGGACATCACTGTGCGACACACTGACTGACCAGCAGCAGAACCTGATCCGAGCTCTGGTGACGCAGGCTGAAGTCTGTCACAGCAGCTGTCGTGCCTAAATAAAGGTTTCCTCTGAAAGACACGTCTACAGATGTAGTTGGCACTCGCACTCCTGTGGAAGGACTCAGAAGCATCCAGAGAAATAAATCATCACACTGGGCACTGAAAAGTAGACGCACTTCACTCAATAAACTGAGCGTGGAAGTGTTCTGTCTCCTGCTGGCACACTACTGGAACACAGACAGACTGTAAACATCAGTAGACCGCTGCTTCGCCTACGTGAATGAATGGAAATGCTTTTGTTTGTCCCACAGCAGGGAAATTGCACAACAGCAGACAGAATATAAAGAGGAGCTATATAACTATATATAAATAAAACACATCTATGTGAAAAATAAACAAGTAAACAAACATGCATACTTAAAAAAGCATAACCATATAACAGCACACACACCATAATGAACAAACACAACCATAAATAAATAGTGCACATCATATAACACTAGTTAAATTCACCAGTTTAGATTATGGAGTCTAATAGCAGTAGTTAGGAAAGATCTGCATTATCTCTGCTTCACACAGCAAGGGTGAATCAGTCGAGTGAGTCCACCAGTGGGGGAGAGTCCAGGTCCAGGATGGATGATAGTTTATCCAGGATCCTTCTCTCACCCACCTCCTGCACTGTGTCCACAGTCCAGCCCAGGACAGAGCTGGACTTTCTGATGATCCTGTCCAGTCTCTTCCTGCTCTTGCCTGAGGTGCTGCTGCTTCAGCAAACCACGCCGTATACAGGATGGCTGATGGCACCGCAGTCATAGAAGATCCTTCAGTAGAGGTTTTCACCAGAATCTTCAACTGCTCAATCTCAGAAGCCTCCGTCCCGGCCTAACAGACCGCCCACAAACCGTAAGATTCGGTCAACACCACTCACCCTCCATAACACTCAGCACCGGCTCCCCTCAAGGCTGCGTGCTGAGTCCACTATTATACTCTCTCTACACATACCACTGCTCACCAGCCCATCTCTCCAACTCCATCATTAAATTCGCTGATGACACCACCGTGGTCGGGCTCATCTCAGGAGGAGACGCGTCTGCCTACAGGGACGAGGTCGAGAGACTGTCTGTGTGGTGTTCAGAGAACAATCTCACCCTGAACACCACAAAAACCAAAGAACTCGTGCTGGACTTCCGGAAACGCTGCACCGACCCGGCTCCACTCCTCATCAACGGAGTCTGTGTGGAGAGAGTCCAGTCCTTCAAACTTCTGGCCGTTCACATCTCCGACGACCTTTCCTGGTCTGCCAACACCTCGACTGTGGTGAAAAAAGCCCAGCAGAGACTCCACTTCCTGAGAGTGCTCAGGAGAAACCACCTGGAGGAGAAGCTGCTGGTGTCCTTCTACAGAGCCGCCGTCGAGAGCATCCTGGCCTACTGCATCACGGTGTGGTACGCCGGGTGCACAGCAGCCAACAGGAGAGCGCTTCAGAGAGTGATCAACACCGCCCAGAAGATCACTGGATGCCCTCTCCCCTCCCTGGAACACATCGCCTGCTCTCGCTACCTCAGCAGAGCAAGGAACATCATCATGGACACATTTCACCCCGGTCACCACCTGTTTACACTGCTGCCATCAGGACGGCGCTACAGAGCGCACAAAACCCAGACAAACAGACTCAGGGACAGTTTCTTCCCCAGAGCTATTCACGCTCTGAACACCAAGTGAAGCTAGAACACTGACTACTGCACTGAAAGTCACTTTCTTCACCGTGCAATTCACCAATGGCACATGCCACTTTATTCCCTCCGTGGAATTGCAAAGTTTGCTTTTCCATATTACTGTTTACTCTGTCGATTGTTTACTCGCACTGTGGTAGAGTAGAGCTGTATGAAATCAATTTAGTGGCAAAAAGATTCGCGAGCGAGAAACCTCGAATGGAGCGAGCGCAACGAGCCGGAGTGTTTTTCTGCTGAGGAGCAGAGGTGTGAAATCCTGGAGGTCTTCCCGTGACTCGCAGACTCGACCGTCAGAAGCGCAGAGGTTGTTATGGCGACACAACAGCGCCCCCCCGCGGCAGACCGGCTCACTCACTCGAGGTCAATCTTTGCAAAGTAGAAGCTCTGTGGTTTCTTTTTGGAGCAACAAACTATTACGTTGACACGATTACACATACACTTCATCTACGCACGGTTACTTTAACAGACTATTTAATCGTCTATACAAATAGCTCTATGAAACGTAAAGAAATGTCGACAAAGTCAAACTGCACTACAGAAGAGTTGTTGTGTAGACCCAACACTGCGCTACTTTCGATTAATTCCTTCGGTGGCTTCTGGTCAGTGAGTTTGTAAACCATAGCGCTACTGCTGTTGGTTTGTTTACATCAGTTCAGCGTCTCCAGCGCAAAGACTTCCGGTCCCTGTGGCTGCCACAGACGCACTGCATTGTGGGGAGGTTGTGGTCCTCCAGCAGCTCGGTTCGGAATTATGTCTGCTTCGGAGGCGGCGGACGGATCTTCCCCGGGTTTGTGCCCGAGCTTCGCCGTGATATGCTCGTTCCTGGAGCGCTATGGAGCTCTGCTGGACTTGCCGGAGGTGTCGTTCCCGGCGCTGGAGCGCGGTCTGCAGGAGAGCAGCGCTGGTGAGTCGCTCCTCCATTGTTGCCATCGAGCCGCTTTAAATGCGTTTAAAAGGACTTCCCCGCGGCTTATCGCCGGCCGCCGCCGCTTTCTCGCCAGTTCTCTTTTAAATGTGCTTTATTTGTCTGCAGTTTCACGTTTCGCAACGAAGAGTGTCGTTAATTGCGTTATGTGTGCTTATCACGGCGCAGAAGAACGGATCGCGGCTTCATTTTGGGCTTTTGCTCTGCGTTTAGCGTTGCCTGGGTCAGTTTCGTTTGTTATCGATGTCCGTCGCGCCACGAAATGTAAAAAACTGTTTATTTGTAGTTTAAACGTAATTTGGCATGAATCGGTGCGCGCATAGTATCGCGCATGCGCAGAAGCCGTGAACCACCTGATGGGAAATGATGCTGCGGTGTGTTTTCAGGTCGTCCTTTATTTCATTGCTGTAAATCAAAACAACATTCGTGCTGGTTAAAACGGGCAGCAAGTTCAAACGTCTGTTGGAAACACTTTTATCAGTTAGCGATCATTCTTTCATTTGTACGTTTATATCTTCTGTGTTTGTATCCCCAGCACCGAAACTTCTTGTGGACCTTCATGTGAAGTTATTGAGGAAAATCGGCAAATCTGTGTCTGCGGACAGATGGGAGAAAAACCTCATTAAGGTCAGTCACAATAAACATGGCATGAAACACGCAGTTCTGTCTTGGCGAATCACATCATGCGCCTTGACTCGCTTAAACACATTTCACTGCACGTTGTTGGAAAATAATGCGTAAGTGACAAATTGAGTTAGAATTTGACTGGCGGCTGGAGATGAGCGCAGAATGACGTGTCTGGATACTGTAGGTGTGTCAGGAGTTCAACAGCACTTGGGCCTGGGAGCTAGAGAAGAAGGGATATCAGGAGATGACTGTGGAGTGTAAAACCGGCATACTGAAAGTACTTACGCTAAACACACTAAACACTTCTGTCCGCTGATCAAAGTGGGTTTTAACGTTGTTGTAATTGTCGATATTTGCACCAGTATTTGTGTGAGTGCCAATTTGACGACAATGTCAAGTTCAAAACTGCCATCAACGAAGAGGACCCGGATAAAATGCGTCTTCAGCCCATCGGAAGAGACAAAGACGGCCTGATGTATTGGTATCATCTTGACCTAGACCATAATGTGAGGGTCTATGTGGAAGAGCAGGATGATATAGACGGATCTTCTTGGAAATGCATCGTGAGGTAAAGACTCTTCCGGCTCTTCTTCACACACCACA
>MU204274.1:550522-602438 GCA_017309775.1 Paedocypris sp. Pulau Singkep
CAAAAGATTCGCCAAGGGAAGAGTCGGCGGCAAAAGATTCGCCAAGGGAAGAGTCGACGGCAAAAGATTCGCCAAGGGAAGAGTCGACGGCAAAAGATTCGCCAAGGGAAGATTCGTTAAGGCAAGAGTTGTCAAAGGTGGAGTTGCCCTCAAAAGATTTGCCAAGGCAAGAGTCGCCGGCAAAAGATTCGCCAAGGCAAGAGTCGACGGCAAAAGATTCGCCAAGGCAAGAGTCGACGGCAAAAGATTCGCCAAGGCAGGAGTCGACGGCAAAAGATTCGCCAAGGCAAGAGTCGACGGCAAAAGATTCGCCAAGGCAAGAGTCGACGGCAAAAGATTCGCCAAGGCAAGAGTCGACGGCAAAAGATTCGCCAAGGCAGGAGTCGACGGCAAAAGATTCGCCAAGGCAGGAGTCGACGGCAAAAGATTCGCCAAGGCAGGAGTCGCCGGCAAAAGATTCGCCAAGGCAAGAGTCGACGGCAAAAGATTCGCCAAGGCAAGAGTCGAAGGCAAAAAATTCATCAGAGGACGAGCCAATGAAAGGTCAGTTGGAAGAGCAGAAATTAAAAGCTCAAACAGTGGAAGAGTCATCAACCGACTTGTCAGCAGAGATTATGAAAGTTCAGTCTAAAGAAGAGTCAGAACACAGAGAAGAGAAAGGTCTTTCGTCAAAGTCAAATGAAAGCTATGATCAAACAATCAGAGGTCCTGCAGAAGAAGAATCAGTGAAGGTCATGGTGGAGGGCGATCTGTTTTCTAAAGACACGGTAGACTCCCATGAGGATCCATTACGCAAAACTACAACCATCCTATCCACTTCAGAAGAGCCTGAGATCTCACAGTGTCCCACTCTAACGGCCTTCACCAAAGAGTCTTCTGGAAAGCCACACCACACTGAAGCATCTAACGTCCCAGAAACCACTGCAGAAGAGCCTGAGATCTCCACAGAAAGGAGAGTCCAGGCAGCTGTTGAAGTATGTGGGACGAAGGCAGAGAATGCCAGTGTTTCTGTGCCACAAGACACCGCTTCAAGCCAGGACACGTGTTTGGACGGAACCGAAGCTCATGCTGAGAAAGAAAGTAAGAGTGATCAAGAAGGAAAGGTTAAGCACCAGCTTTCACAGTCGGGTCCAAATGCTGAGAACGTTTGCAAGGAGCGAGAAGTAAAGAACAGAGAAGGCATCCGCCTGAAGATCAAGATCCCCGCTCACAGACGCAGAGAAGAGCTGAAGGCAGATTCTGAGCCAGAGACGGCACCGAGCCGATGCTTGAGAAGATCACCCAGGATCTCCAGGCCCACAGCTAAAGCCGTGGACGTTCAGGACCACAGACAAGCCGTTCTGGTGTCAGAAAAAGACAAAGAAAAAGATGAAAAGGAAGAAAACGACTATGTGGAACCTGTACAGAAGAACCCAAGGAAACTTGATTCTGAAGGCCAAAGCAAACCAAAGGTACGTCAGTAATCTGCCCGTTACACACAGTAGTTTGACTAAACGTCTCGAGGATTAGCGCTTTTGATGCAGTTATTATCTGTGCATTTTTATTGCAAATTCCCTTATCAGTCCATTCACTTGTCTGTTCTAAACAGACGGGGAGACGTCGAAGGCGTCAGCTGTGGTCTTGCACAAGACGTAAGAAGAAATGTTCCGATGATGAGGATGAAGAGGAGAGTGAAAGCGAGGAAGACGAGTCTGAGGTGGATGACAGCGATGAGGACTACAAGGTGGAAAAGTCCAGTAAGAGAAGGAGAATCCGAAATCTCGAGCGGCGAAGCTCCGATTCCTCAACCTCCTCCGACGACGACGACGGCCCACACAACGACGACCCCTGCAAACACTGCGGCCTTCCCAACCAGCCCGAGCTGGTGAGTGTGGCGTCTGTGAAGCGCGTGACCGTGCTGACCGTGCTGACCGTCCTGCTGTAGATCCTGCTGTGCGACTCCTGTGATAACGGCTACCACACCGCCTGCCTGAGACCTCCACTCATGATCATTCCAGACGGAGAGTGGTTCTGTCCCCCGTGTCAGCACGTGAGTACTCACACTCACAAGCAGGGCCGGCCCGAGCCTTCAGAGGGCCCCTTGCTAACTGGACAAAGCACATAATAATAATAATAACAATAATAACAACAACAACAATCAAGTACATTTTAAGCCGGCATCTTTTTTGACCCACAAGATTATCACCTACAGTCCAGAGAAGATGTGTTCAATTCTTCCAGTTTATTCTTCCGCTTGTTCTCATGGAATAATGGATTTCAATACTAATATGATATTTATTGAAATATTATACATACACAGTTGAGGACAAAATTATTACCCCGCCCCCCCTCTACAAAATGGTTATTGTTTTAAAGGATTTGCAAAACTGCTTTTAATCAGAGCAAAAGAATAAAATGTAAACAGCTTTATTAGACATTTAAATGTCTAAAAAACTGATTTGCTTTGTTTTAAAGCAGATTTTTGCAGAAACCTAAATGCAGAACCGAATTTAGATACTGTCCCTAGCGGCTGTATTAACCAACTTGTGTAATTCCAAGTATTTTTGCCATTTCTTTGTCATATTAATTATTAAATGAATATTGTATTGGTTTAATTTAACACTGTATTAATTCATTTTGTTCGAATTCTGACAGTATTCAGTCAAAGAACAATCATAGATTAAGATAACAATTATTTTAGTTGTAAATTGTTTAATCTCAAGCAAACGCGAAAAACTCAAGCAAGCAGCGTTTTCATTAGGAAAGAACTCAGAAACAGAACAACAAACTCTTAGTTAAAAAAAACTGTAATATTTCTCTCTCTCTCTCTCTCTCTCTCTCTCTCTCTCTTGAGAACGTCGCAGCTTTAACTGTTTTGAATGAGCGCAAAGGCTTTTCTAACTATCAAATATCGCTCTGACGCGCACCAGATGGATTGTACCACATTGTTAACTAGAGGAGGGGTGTCGAATGCTCGGAAAAGCAGTGTTTATAATGCTCGCGGGCTCCTAAAAGCTTTCTAACTTTCGCCCGCTTAACGACGTCCAGCATATAGAATAATAATTAAAATGAAAAAATCTCCGACATAATTAATGTACTCTTGGGGGCCCCCCGCAGCCGCGTAGCTCGCGTATGCCTCAGGCCTCGTCTCATCACAAGAAATCATCTTTCCTCACAGAAGCAGCTCTGCGACCGACTGGAGGAGCAGTTACAGAATCTGGACGCCGCTCTTAAAAAGAAAGAGCGTGCGGAGCGAAGGTGGAGGAAGTTCCATTTTTTTCACGTGAATCATGTTTTAGCCATTTTTTCTGAAGGAGGTTGGATTCTTCTTTCAGGAAGGAGCGACTGGTGTATGTGGGCATCAGCTTGGAGAACATCATTGAGTCGTCAGTAAGTGTCTCCACAGTACAAACTTTTTTTAAGATTTTAAACGTACTAGTTTCCCAAAATCATTGTTTTCTCTAGAAACTATTTAACTTCATTAAAATTACTATCGCAGTTAAAATGGTTTGTTTTTGGGTTGCTCTGGTTAATTCTACCGAATATTTGTTTTAAGTTGGCAGTGGAGGATATAAAGGAGGAGGAGGAGGAGGAGGTGGCGGTGGAGAAGGAGGAGGTGAAAAAGAGGAGCAAAGGCTGGGGACGACGGTCCACCAGGGCCAAGAAGTACATCAGCTACCGGTACATCAGCTCCATTACGTCTACTCTCCTGTCAGGGGTTAATCCATAGGCTGCTTAACTGACCACGCTGATTGATCCAATGTAGGTTTGATGAGTTTGATGAAGCAATCGAAGAAGCGATTGAGGAAGACATTAAGGAAGCGGAGGGAGGAGGTGCGGAGAGTTCCTCGCCAGTGTTTGAGGTTGAAACGCTCGATTGAAATGTTCAAACTGTGATGTGGATTACACAGGAGCCGGACGAGGCAAAGACATGGCCAACATCACTGGACACAGAGGGAAGGACATGTCCACCATCCTGCAGAAGGACGAGAAGGAGAGCGGCCGGCCACGCCCACCCAGCACGGCTCAGAAGAAGAAGCGGCGGCGTCTGAACGACCTGGACAGCGACAGCACTGTGGACGAGGAGGAGAGCGAAGACGAGTTCTGCCTCAGTGACAGGTAGTGAGACTCGTGTCTCAGTGTGGAGAGCAGACCCGCAGCAAGCGGTAATCTCTTCTGATTGGTCATCAGCTCAGAGGAGGAGGAGTTTGTTGCGTCTGACAACGAAGGAGAAAGCGATGCGGACGCTCCGTCGTGTGATGACAGCAATGTCGGGAGTGACGGGGAGCGAATCAAACGCTCCGACAGACGTGTGAGGAAGCAGTGCCGCAGACAGCCGCCGCGCCGCAGACGCAGACCTCGAGGCTACTCTGATGAAGAAGAGCTGGAGAGCGATGAAGAGGAGGAGGAGGAAGAAATTGGTGATTTGTTTTTTTTCTGTTGAAGTTATTAAGCTTGAAATGCATTTAAGTAATGGTTTTATTCACATTTACTGTCTTTACTATGTTTCCATATGAGTGAAAAATTTCATGTCACCATGATCTGTTCATACCTGACCAAAGGTACTCTTTATGTCAAATCTTTATGTAAAGGCCTTATGTAAAATGTATATAAGTAGAAATTTGAACTGCATCGTGGGGGAAAAAAGCCAAACTTTAACTCTGAGTTTCCAGGTGTGTCGAGAAATCTCGGTTTATGATCGGGTACTTCTGTGTCTTTACATTGTTCCAAGGGACCTCGGAACTCTCTGTTGCCCAGAAGTGACGTGGTATGCAAATGAAGTAACTTGTGACTTGCTTTATCTATCTTCAAAAAATACTAGTGCTTTCTGAGGAGTGAGCGCAGAACAACGATGACAGAGACTCAGAGAGTATTTCAGTAAAGTTAGGCTTTAATTGTTCGGGCTCTGAGACATTCCTCAGAAATCAGAAAAACTTTGAATCTACAAACTCTGTGTTGAAGTGTTTTATTTTATTTGAGGAGTTTCTGGAAAGGCTAAGATCCATCACTAAGCCGCTCGCAGTAAAAGGCTTATCACCTGACACCCCCGACATTTTCTTCAGCACGTTTATAGTGTTTGTAGTGTTTTGTCTCACACGGTGTAGTGTTCGTCTGTGCAGTGACGGAAGGCTCGAGCGAGTTCAGCAACAGTGATCTGGACGTGCGCTGTCGCCGCTCCTACCGCAGCCACAAGCAACAGGTGAATTACTGCGAAAGCTCCGATTCCGATGCGTCGCGGCCGAGCAACTGCGACCAGCAGAAGCGCAGGCGACTCTCCAGCTCCGACAGCGAAGGTACGTTCACCTCAACAGCTGCTTGGCCTTCATCCAGTCCCCTGTTTAACCGTCCGTCACACTGGCCCTACAGTGAGTTTCCACTCTGGAGAATACGACCAGGACGCAAAGAAGCCCAAGAAGCTGAGGGTGGATTCATCCGAGGAAGAGTCCCGGAAGCAGCGGCGGCGTCTGTCCCTGAAGCGGCGGCGAGAATCAGAGGAGGATTACACGGATTCGGAAGACTCGGAGGAAGACGAGCGGCCTGTGCGGAAGCGTGTGAACCGCATCGATTCGGACGACAGCGAGAGCGACGCGGAGGCCAAGACGAGCCCGGCAGCCAAAGACACTCAGGAGAGCCCGGGAAAAGCCTTCAACCCGCCTGAGCTTCCCCCGACCAACGGACAGAGCCCATCCAAGATGCTGCTGGTTCCCAAAAGCAGCTCCGCTCCCTCCAATGGCCTGGAGATGCCGCCGCAGGACGAAGACGAAGACGATCTGTTGGGCGTCACAGACCTTGTAGATTACGTTTGCAACAGTGAACAGTTGTAACTCTTTTTGCTGTTTCTCTTTCTTCGTCGTTTTTATCATCCACAGGCAAAGCCCTGGTGTTCCAGTGACCAGCACATGCCGTTGAAAACAGACACGAATAGCTGTAAATATTTTACAAAAGAACGACAGGGACAGGCAAATGTCTTCCACGAGGCATTACTCTGGCTTCCTGATCGCCGTTGCTTCTGTTCTTCCTTCTCCGTGTCTGAGGTGACTAGAGATGTGGATCAAACGCAGAGAAATCCTGAATTCCCTTCTCTGCTCATCCTTTCCAGTCCGGCTGATGTGAAGGTTTTGTAGTGTCATCGAGGGCAATCGTTTTTTTTTTTATCATTTGTGTCACTATTTATTGACTAAACTCGGAGGCTTCTCCCTAAAACTCCATTGATGAATTCCAGAGAGTTGGTTCGAACCCCATCAGGCCCGTCGACCTCCTGCTCACACACTTTCCTCAGCAGCTCATTAGTGCGTCACATGTCACATGTCTTGCTTCATCACCTTCACTTCAGAACTCGTCATTCGCTCGTTGTTTTTTAAGCACTATGTTAGCGTTTCCTCTACATGTACAAATATACTCTTTGTAATGTTTTATTTTTTTATACATGTACTGATATTGATCTGGGTTGTTTCCATAATTATGAAGCAATATGTTTTCTTACAAACATGCAGGACGAGATTCGTCGTCTCTCGTTTTGTGATTCTGAATCTTCTATTTTTAAAGGCAACTTCCTGTTAACGTCGAGGTGGAAACATACGCATCTGACACCATTGTGCATTATTATTATTATTGGTGTTTTTCTTCTTTTTATCATTCACTGCTTTTGCATTGGTCTATAATTCTGTTTTTTTCCTCACGTCACAAGTGTATTTTTGAGGCTTTTTTCGGTCATTTCTGCAATGACAGCTAGACGTTTTCCAAGAGTGTTATTTCATCAGGACACGTCTCTACCCCGGCACAGCAGTTCACTAGTTAACCAACTGAAAATTTGTAAAGAAACATTTTCTAATCCTGGCATGCACATTTCTTCCAGACCGCGTGTTGCTCTCCCAGCATCGGATCTCAAACTGCTAAGAGTAGTTTTAAATCCCAGTATTAAATCAGCTTCACAGCTCCTGATGCTTCTCAGATGCGTTCTGTATCTCTGATTCCCTTTCATTTGGTGTTGAGAGCCGACAGTGTTCCACATGTCTGTCCGATGTCGTCTGATCGTCTGCTTTTAGCGTTTAGAAACGTCTTTGTGTTTGTCTGTTCAGATTATAGATGTCTTTTTGTTAACTTGTATTTGTTTTCATATTATTTACAATCTTGTACATTGTTATAATAAAAGTCAACTGAGACCTGGTGAGACGTTTTGTTCTCTGACATCTGAGACTCCAGTGGGATTTTGCTAAAACGGGTTTAGTTTTTGTGAGGACTCTTCGCAGTCTTCATGATTATATTGTGAAGCTTGTTTCTTTGTGGTTATTTGCCGAGTTAATCTAACGCGCGCTATTTTTGCCACAAGATGGCGACAAAATGATGACAATGGATGGAGATGGCAACTTACGAGTGAAGTCACACACACTTATAAACCAGCACAGCGTCACAATGGCGTCAAACCTCGTGTGTGATGGCAGCATGTCATCGTGAGCTGTGTGGCTCTCTAAACCGCCATGTTACGGAGGCAGCCTCCTTTGGGGTCCTGGCCATTGGCTTCCTAAAGCAGAACTGCGCTGAAGTGTGTGAACACGGAAGTCTTTTTGTTCTCACGTAAGGCCCTTGAAGAACAGGCTGTGCTCAGCGAGTTAGATGGTGGTGTGAGTGAAGGTTTGGGAGGGTCACTCAAGGGTCACCCTGAGGTCATGCAGAAAGAGAAACGGCCCTTCTTTCCCCCCCCCATTGATCCGAGTGTGAAAATGACAGTTTCAGTACAAGACATCATGATCAGATTCTGCGGCATTCTGAGCCCCATCAGTCTGGAAAAACGTCCATAACTGGACCATGTTTTTATGGCAGTGTTCTGTTTTATACAGTGACATTCAGTTATTTTAGTTTTGTTTTAAAACATGTAATATTAATATACGCATCTTTCAGCTGGATTGGTGATTAGCCAAACCATTTTATTTTTGGAGAACGTTCCTGTGCTCAGTGATGCAGAGACGAGTGAGGAGCATGTTCGGGTTAAGACCTTCACAGACTAAAATCTCACATGCGGATCATTTTCTTTCTGCCTCCATTTCGATAATCTGGTGTTTTATTGCATGATTGGTTTTTTGTTGCGAGGCCAAAGCCGCTTCCCTGCAGCCCGTCTGAATGTGTGGAGTCTCGGCTAATGGCCTGAATGGTTGCTGGGTGATGGAGCATTGATGCCGGCAGACACACTGAGCTGCTCATCACAGCGAGACCCTATAAAGCCTGATATCACGCGGGCCGGAAAAGCCTTCTGTTGAGTTGAAAATCTAGTGGACATTCTTCAGGAAAAACAATGGTTTGCACTTGTACACACACACGTGCATTGTACAGTGTAAAATAGAGCTGTTTCATTTGAGCTTACATTTAACACTCAACTCTCCCGATCCCAGACATGTTCAAGAAGGAAATTCAGTGGTTAGCGTTAGATCAGCTTGATGCTACGTTTAGTAGTTGGGAATCTAGTTAAAATGGTGTTTTGTTTCTGATCAACACTCCCTTGACCAGGGGTGTGAGAAGTACCCGGCAGCCATACTTGAGTAAAAGTATCGATACTCACTGTGAAAACTACTTACCAATTACAAGTAACAAGTCACCAGCTTAAAAAAGACTTGAGTCAAAGTAGCAAAGTATCCACTACTCACACTGATTTTAGGCAAAAAAAAGTTGAGTTATGAGTTATGCGTTTTTTTTCCTAGTACAGGAACAAAATTTTACACCACGATGTTCCAAAAGTGGTGCAACAAAATAAATAAAAATAACAAAAAGTCAGTCTCAAATCAAACTCAACCCGGCAAAAAAAAAAACAAATACAATTCTTAGATACATTTGTGATTCTCAGTGACGTCTCAGTATCAAAAAGGGCCAATATTTTTATTTAGCTTCGGCAAAAGCTGGTTTTCACTAATCACGTTCACGTGGTTTCTAATTCAATACCAATATTAAACCAATAGCTTCCCGTATCGTCAGCAGCCTATAGATGGCGCTAACCCCTCGTCCGCCCAAGAATTTAACCGCGTTATAAATGAATCACAATGTAACAAGTAACGGCAAGTGTCAATTCAAATGTAGTGGAGTGAAAAGTACTGCTACTCAATCAGAAATGCAGTGGAGTAGAGAGTAAAAGTTGCTCATGTTTTTGATACTCAGTGCAAGTACGAAGTAGCCAAAAACATACTTAAGTAAAGTAACGAAGTACATTTACTCAAGTACCTCACACCCCTGCCCTTGACTGTGAGCAAATGAGTGTGAGCTTCTCGTCATACCTCCAGGCTCCATTCTTCTCCATCCAAACTCTGAGACTCAATGAGTTCTGGGAACTCGGTGCACTCACACAGCCGCCCTGCGTCCCTGAAACCAGCAGTCTGGAAATGCCCTCGCTCACTGTAAGCAGCGGGACTGAAAGCATCTTTTGTGCTGCGCCCCTTTTGTCTGCTCAGGAGAGGAGGAGAAGCGTGGGTGATGGGGAAGAGAGAGTGTTTGGTCCAGATTACACATTCAGGACGAGCTCTGCTTATGATTACTCTCACAGACCCTGACAAAAGCGCAGACATTCCAAGACCGGCTCGTCCTGAGAAAGGACAGGGACCTGCAGCGCCGCCTCGTTCACACGTCGATTCATGATTTCATCGTTAACGTGAAGGAAGGAGGATTAATAATAAATGTAAAGCGTTTCATAAAATGTGTTTCATGTGGTTTCGATTCAGAGTGCAGTTGCAATGTTCAATTATCAAATAAATATGACTTTAATAATAATAATATTAATGGTTTTAAGAGCCACAAAATCTAAATTTCAGAATACAAAAGACAATTACAATTAAAAGACTGAAGTGTTGCAAACTTGCATGTTGGTGTGAACGTCACATCTATACCTAAAAAAAAAGAACATGCAAAAAAAAAATTACTCGGCTTTTTTATCTATTATTGAGACTCATGAATATGCAATTTGAAGGAATTACATCATTGGCACGCTGAATTGAGTTTGCCTGGCCTGTGGGAGAGTGTGAAGTGTGTGTGTGTGTGTGTGTGTGTGTGTGTGTGTGTGTGTGTGACACCAAGATCATGATTAAAGTAAGTCTACCAACAAGACAACACGTATACCCACGTGTACACAAACTAAAGTCTGTCTGTAGGAGATTAATAACGGTGTGTGTTGTCTTCTGTTTCACACTGTTCACAAGATTTGATAATTTAATAGAGTTTAACTCTATTCATTGTTCATTAGTATTGGCGCATTCATAATGTTGTATTGAATCTGATTATCATTATCATTAATAACTAATCATATTGAGAAACTGGAGCGACTCTTCTACGTGTAGAACCCAGTTGTAAATGTTGACCTATCATAATAAGTGTAGTGAAGTCTCTATAACAACATTATGAGTATAAATGGAATGATTGTTTATTGTTGTTGTTGTTGTTGTTGTTACCTGTTTAGTTCTCTGCTCTTCTTCGTTTCTCAGGCAGGAAATGCCTTCAGTAGTGTGACAACAGGACAAAGACCGACAGACAGACAGACAGACAGACATGTGAATAATTCCAGAGTTAACTAGCCGCATGGAGAAGTTGGGTTAAAGATATTAGCAAAAACAGCAAATGCATGACAAACAAGAATAAAAGGGAACGCTTGACTGTGACGTGTGTGGCGTGAAAAGTGACTAATACAGTAACGTGAGTTTGATTTGTATTTGTTCTGGTGATTCTGAGGGTTATGGATGGACTGCTGCTCTCATCAGGGGCCCTTCTCTGAAGAGTCCTCAGCATCTCTGCTTTGGGGCCGAGGCTCCTCCCCTTTTCAGAATCCTGGATCTGTGGAGTTTCTTACTGGATGCTTGTTAAATTCCCAGCACAGACTGGCAATCGCTGATCACTCTGGCATCTTTGAAGACAAGGTAAGACCCTCTTCTGTTCTGAGATTTGACATACTCCGTCTTTAGGTTCGTTTAGTGGATTGGAATGAAAGGGTAAAGATGGAATTAACCAAACAAATGGAACTAACTGATTTATATATACTACTTGAATGCAGACGAGGAGGAACATCATATCTGTCCAGTCAAGCGTCTGAAATGTTGTGCTCGGGCAGAGTGTTTAATCTAACAGTAGAAATGACAGTTACATTTTACATCGAAATAGTGATGATTTTTAATCGGATTAAAATCTGATCTAACCTGATTTGGTTGAAAACATTTACTAAAACGGGCTGTTGTTCTTGTTTTGCAGAATTGGATTTTGTCTCTACATCTTGCGCGCAGACATCCTAATCTCAGCATGACCAAAAGCAGCGTGGAGAAGCCGCGGTCACGCAGCCGCGTTCAGCAGATCCGTGAGGGGATTCACTCGCGCTCCCTCAAGGCCAGGAAGACAGTGGAAGACATCTCCAAAGACGATGTCAAGGGCTTTCTCAGAAGAAATGGTTTTGTGCTGTTTACCATTGCAGCTGTGGCGATGGGTTAGAAGCTGTTCTGAAGCTTTATAGTTTCACTCATTATAAACTTTAGTTCAATTGAATTAACTAGTAAACAGTGACTAGTCATCTAGAGGTGGTCTGAGAGTTTATCTGTTTTTTATTTGACACATGTTTGCAGCAGCGTTGTGGTTGTGTTTTAGGCATCACGCTGGGATTCGCTCTGAGACCCTACAAGATGTCGTACCGAGAAGTGAAGTATTTCTCTTTCCCTGGAGAGCTTCTGATGCGCATGCTGCAGATGCTGGTTCTTCCTCTGCTGGTGTCCAGTCTGATCACAGGTACCACAGGCTCCTCAGCTGTGCTTCTACTGCCACAGATTGTTACGGGCATGAGTTAAAGTTTCAGTCAATGTTGGCAAGGATCATTTCTTGGATTTGACCGTAGGACGTTTCTGGAGAGTGAATGGGTCGTGAAAAAATTCCTAACATAATGGGATGTGATGATGTTTTTCCACACATCAACCTCATTGTGCTTCTATTTAAAGTGGCAGCAATAATGAGGCAGAGATGCCGAAGACAGATTCTATTCACTTCACACACGTTCAGACAAAAGCGAGGTCTTGTGCCTTGTCTTCAAAGAATCTGACCATAACCATCTTATTAATAATGAGAAATATACTGTAATTGTTGTACCACTCAACGTGCTTAAACTGAGCGTAAGAGGTGGAGATATTTTTAACCCTCATTCAACTCTCCAGTCTAGTGTGACACAAGAGCATAATGTCTTTGCTGATGTGGAGACCGCAAAATCTGATAGGAGTATTAGTTTGTGTGTGTGTGTGTGTGTGAGAGAGAGAGAGAGAGAGAGAGAGAGAGAGATGAGTGACTGCCACAGTGAGAGACATAGAGAAAGTCTGAGCCAAAGCTTGTTCCCAAAGCAAATTCCCAGAGGAAATAGAGAGAAATAGAGTGAAGAGTGGTGGAGAGGGGAGTGGGAACAGAGGATGTTGTCAACGGAGAGGTTGAACTTAGAGAGATGCTGGAGTGTGGGGCCCCTGAAGAACCAGAGATCAAACAATGGCAGCATTCTCTGAGCTCTTTGGGGATGGGGACGCAGAACGGCCCCTGACTCTTTCAAAACTCTAACCTTAATTTGCTTTGGCAAGTCAGCGTGTTTTTATGGTACTGCCACAACACCATTCATCGCAAAAGTCATACAATTCAGTCCGACTGAGTTGAAAATGAGACCTGCTGTGCTCTCTGTACACTCTCGTAGTCTAATTCTCACATTCTCTCACCCATTCACTCAGTGCTCTGTTCTAAGGTTAAGGCCCGGGTGTTTTGTGTCCAGGCATGGCAGCTCTGGACAGCCGCGCCTCCGGGAAGATGGGCATGCGTGCGGTAGTGTACTACATGACCACCACTTTCATTGCTGTGTTCATCGGCATCATCATGGTGCTCATCATTCACCCGGGGAAAGGCTCCAAGGAAGAGTTCACTAAGCAACAGAAGATCGAGCAGGTCAGCCCTGCGGATGCCTTCCTGGACCTCATCAGGTGACGTGTCAGCTTCACCGCACCACACGTAGGCTCTCCAGCTAACTACTTGTGGCTTGTTTTGCAGAAACATGTTTCCTCCAAATCTGGTCCAGGCCTGCACTCAACAGGTACACCTTGCCCCACTCTAGAACTCTGTCCCGGGATGAAAGCTTTCATGTGGAGCCACAAGCAAACATGTGTTTACACAACATGGTTGGATGGTAGCTCAAGCTCATAAGGTTCATGGATATATGGATGGATGACTGGGTGATGAATGAAAGCACGGATGGATGGATGGTTTGGAACTGGATTCTGATGCCATTATATACAATTGCCAGTCCAGAGTTCTTTTCTTTTTTTAATCTAATAAATGAGTTTTCCTCTCTTGGCACTTGATGACCTGGCATCAGTGGAGCTACTGAGAGGCACAGCTGAGCTTTGGCAGAGCTGTTCCGATGTCACAGTGCGTCCGGACACACTCTCCACTGAAAAGACTCTTTCTCTCCGACAAGGCCGTGGAACGCTTTAACATCTCCTGTCTAACCTTTTCTTCTCTACTGCAGTTCAAGACCCAGTACGGCAAGAGAATAGTTCACGTGAAGATGACAGTGAATGACTCCGTGTTCAGCCTGGCGAACGAGACTCAAGAGATCACAAAGGAGGAGGTGATCCCACTGTCCGGGACCACCAATGGTGTGAACGCTCTCGGCCTGGTGGTGTTTTCAATGTGCTTCGGCCTGATCATAGGCAACATGAAAGAACAGGGTCAGGCTCTCAGAGACTTTTTTGATTCGCTCAATGAAGCCATCATGAGACTCGTTGCCATTATTATGTGGTGAGTGGTCCAATCTCACAGTCTGGACAACATCTTTTAAGAATGAGTCTCCGCATGCACATGTAATGTCGTGTTTGCCTGGAAACGACGCTGCAGAACGTCTCCCTCTCGAGGCCAAATGTGACCTTTTTTCATTTCACATGACCTTCTTTTCATCTCATTCACCTTACAGCTCCTCCATGACGGCTTTTTGATTCATTGTCTTCTTCTCAGGTACGCACCCATTGGAATCCTATTCCTGATTGCTGGAAAAATTGTGGAGATGGACGACATCACGGCAATGGGCGGTCAGCTGGGCATGTACACAATCACTGTGATCATTGGCCTGATGATTCACGGTATCGTTATTCTACCGACGCTGTACTTTGTCATCACTCGCAAGAATCCCTTTGTCTTCATCACGGGGTTGCTGCAGGCCCTCATCACGGCGCTCGGCACCTCCTCGAGCTCTGCCACACTGCCCATCACCTTCAAATGTCTGGAGGAGAACAACAAAGTGGACAAGCGTGTCACGCGCTTCGTGCTGCCCGTTGGTGCCACCATCAACATGGACGGAACGGCGCTGTATGAAGCCCTGGCTGCCATCTTCATCGCCCAGGTCAACAACATGGACATGAACTTTGGGCAGATCATAACTATAAGGTGAGAAGTTTGACTGCGTCGGGTTGGACGATGGCCAGCTCACGTGTCTGTTCTGTCACAGCATCACGGCCACGGCCGCCAGCATCGGAGCCGCTGGAATCCCCCAGGCCGGACTGGTCACTATGGTGATTGTGCTGACCTCTGTTGGACTCCCCACTGATGACATCACCCTCATCATCGCTGTTGATTGGTTCCTGTGAGTGACTTTGGACTTTTGATTTGTTTAGGAAACTTCCACCTGTTCAGTCTCGACATGTGTTTACATTTCTGTGTGTGTTACATAAGCCAAAACAATTTCACTTGTTTGAGACAAAATTTCACTTACTTGAAAGTACAACAACAGAGCAAGTGAAGCTGGGGGTGTCAAGTTATAAGATTTGGAGTTGGTATGTGAGCTTGTCTGTGTGTGCTCTTTATCTAGCGCTACTCTTATCAATTCTTATCGAAGTAAACGTGTCATTTGTCCATCATACGTGTGTGTTTCATACAATAACGATGGCAAGGACGATGGCACGCTTTGTCTAGAGATGCAGAAAACGGACCACTTTCAAGACGCTTGTTTGCGACAAAACGTTCCAGGCCTGATGTGTGCGATCAGCTGGAGTCGCGAGTGTTTGTTGTTCGTTGTCGATTCCTCTTTGGGACGTGTGTACGACGTGTCTGTGTTTTGTGGAACCTCTTTTTCTGGGTTTTCAACCCGGGTGACACACTTTGGTGTTTGCTCAAGAGGCATGCTCCATTTCTTTTCTGCAATTTCATGTGATTCAATTGGTTTTAACATAGTAACATAATTAGGTTGCTGAAACGAATCCTTCCCAATCGACACGTCGCTCGGCTGAAACTAGGATGAAACGGGGCAGCGATTGATCCACTGTGACACACTTAAGCTTCAGGGTGAGCTGATCTAAGATCACCTATGATAACTTGAGAAGACCTGAGTTGATCTGAGCTGATAGCTGACCTGAGCAGACCTAAGATGACCTGAGCTGACCAGGGACCACCTGAGATGACCTTAGATCACCCAGCTTCTTCTCTCTGATCACAGGGATCGGCTGCGCACCACAACTAATGTGCTGGGAGATTCCATCGGGGCCGGAATCGTGGAGTTCCTGTCCCAGGACGAGCTGCAGCATGGTGACATGGAGCTGGGTAGCTCGGTTTTGGAGGAGAACAAGGTGAAGATGCCGTACCAGATGGTTACTCAGGAGAACGAGTACGAGAACGAGCGGCCCCCAGACACCGAGACCAAGATGTGAAGCCGGAAACTCCCTCTGTTCTTTTTCTGTCTCTATATAGTGGAACTCAGAAGGGAATAAAGCACACTTTTGTAAGAAATGTCAATGTTGTGATATGCAGTCTCATTCAGTGTTTCTCAGTTTGATTTGTGTGAAACCGGACGTTTTCCCAGAGACTTTCATGTAGAGCCAGTTGTTTGATAATGGTTTGACGGTCTAATCTGATGGTTGCCGGAGGTCATGCACGTGCCAAACAAGCTGTCGTGTAATCGTTTGTAATATTTGAGCTTTCAGTTCAGTAGACTTACGATTTTCTGCTGAGAGTAAAACTGTAGAGAAACTTTTCTAATCCGCCTCTTCAGCAGATTTGAGATTCCAAAACCGAAAATGAATTTATAGGTTTTTCCACTTGGTTGAAAAGTAAATCACCACTTTCTAATAAAAACATAGAAATAATACTTAGCTACTGCTAAACATTAATTGTGTGTAATTAGACTGAAACGTCTCTCAAAACAGTCAAAAGTTGTAAAAGTTGTAAATGATTCTCCTTTCATTCTGTGTTGCTGTATATTGTAATCTTATATCTATGATAAAGAGCTTGTGGAATTTGTGTCTTTAAATATAGTTTTAAATAAAATGGTGAGTGGAAAATAATTGACCATGAGTGTTTATTCACAAACAGACGTGCACGCAGGCACACACACACACACACACACACACACACACACACACACACACACACAATAAATGTAGCGCACAGCTTCAGCTTTCTTTCCACGATCAAGGAAAAGGAAAAATTTGCTGCCATCTCGTGGAGATACTGCACATTCCATACCATAAAACCTCTAATAGAACGCCACCACCAATAGACCACCATCCTTTGTCCATATACTCACATCTTGTGATCTTTGGAGCTTGGGTACCAATACAGATAGTTCATTTCTTTAGTAATAATGTGTACCATGTCACAATATTTGATCGGAAGCTCACATATATCTTGACCATCGAGGTGAAATGTAATCCAGTAATCCAGTTAATGGAGCAATAGCCACAGTTCCTTCCGTGCTAGGAAAGGAGATCCAGTGGAAATGGTTACTTTACATATTTACCTGATTTAAACACCTATTGTCTTCTTTTAAGACAAATCGGCCCTTCTTACAATGAACTCATTTTCTTTTAAATCGACTAGCGACAAATCTAGCGAGTTTTTTTTGCTGTCACTGGCGACTTTTGGGGACTTTGATGTGACCGTACAGTTCTTACACTTCTCAACTTGCCAGCGCCGCTTCGTCCCAAAGCTGTGACAAGCTCGCTTTTATGGGAGAGACAGTTAAAACTGTGAAAAGCTCCTTACAAATACTCATTATTATTATTATTATTATTATTATTATTATTATTATTATTATTATTATTATTATTATATTACAGTAAATGTAAAATGTTCAATTTCTGATGAACTGCATTAAAATATAAAATATTCTTTCTCTAAAATAAACACAGTAACTGCATTCAGTCACCGCACATGACTCAACCTTCCTCAGTCACTTACTTCTTTGTGAGTGTATTCTGATACAAAGTTAACGTCTAGCTGGCTAAAAAGTAATAAAATAAGATTATTATTATTATTATTTATATTCTGGTTACACACACACACACACACACACACACTCTGTGTATATCAGCAATTTTTGACAAATGTTGTATTTTACTTTACTTTACAGTCATTTGGCAGACGCTTTTAACCAAAGCGACTTACAAAAAGAGGAGCAGGTGAAGCAATTTGTCTACACTAGGCTACAGTAGATGTCAACACAGGCTATATAACAAAACTTACTAGACAGAACAGCAGGACAGTCAATGAAACCAAGACAAAATATGTATTTTGTTTTAATCAGTGTTAAGGTGCTGGTGAAAGAGCTCAGGTTTTTAGTCCTTTTCTGGTTTTTGGTGCAGTATCTACATAAGTGTACATAAGTAGACCCATTTCAAGAATCTGTCACTCCAGTGTTTTAATGGCACAATGTTTGCTAATTGTGTCAGAAGCATAATGGATGATTGGAAAACCTTAGTTTGATCCCTGTTTAAGTTGATAGTCTGTTAAAGAAGCTATAAATCTGACCTTCCTTTGAGCAGGTTGATAATTGGAGCATTTGACAATTGGGGTCAAATGCTCAAAATGGCCAGACTGAGAAAACTTTCAGGTGAACAGTCTATCCTTGTTTTTAGAAGTGAAAGCTATTTCATGAGAGAAATTGCCAAGAAACTGAAGATTTCCTACAATGGTGTGTACTACCCAGGGGTGTAAAGAGTACCGGACAGCCATACTTGAGTAAAAGTACAGATACTTACTGTAAAAATTACTCCAATACAAGTAACAAGTCACCAATTTCAAAAAGACTCGAGTCAAAGTAGCAAAGTATCCAATTTGAAAAAAACTTAAGTATTAAGAAGCATTTTTATTCGTGCTCAATATAAGCCCAAATAAAAGAAATGTGAAAACAAACTATTGTTTTCCAAGACAGAAACAGAATTTAACCTCAATGTCTGAAAACTGGTAGAACAAAGTAGATAAAAAGAACAAAAAGTCAGTCTCAATCACTTAAATTTGCAAGTAGATATAAAATAAAATGATTAATCTGATTAGTAAATTATATATTATATGTATTATATAAAGTTATATATTATATAATAACATTTGTAAAACACATTTTTACGCCCCTAATTCGCGTTCTTGTGGTTTCTAATTCACAAATATATTGGATATTCACCTCGTCCGCCCAAGAAATTAACCGCGGTATAAATCGATTCCGGCTTGTCGCGCACAATTACAATGTAACGAGTAACGATAAGTGTTTGTTCAAATGTAGTGGAGTGAAAAGTACTGCTACTCAATCACAAATGCAGTGGAGTAGAGAGTAAAAGTTGCTCATATTTTTTATACTCAGTGCAAGTACGAAGTAGCCAAAAACATACTTAAGTAAAGTAATGAAGTACATTTACTCAAGTACCTTACACCCCTGCTACTACCCTCTTCAGAGTACAGAAGTATACAGGCTATAACCCGAGTAGAAAGAGAAGTGGAATCCCCACTGCACAACTAAGCAAGAGGATAAGTACATTACAGTCTCTAGTTTGAGAAATAGACACCTTGCAGATCCTCCAATGGCAGCTTCATTAAACAGCTAAACGCCAGTGTCAACATCTGCAGTGAAGAGGCGACTCTCAGATGCTGGCCGGGTCTGGACTGATGCCATCTGTCACGCATGGTGGCAGTAACGTGGCGGTCTTGGGTTTCTTTGGTGCTGGTAAGGTGGGAGATTTGTTCATGACTAAAGGGATTTTGAATTAGGAAGATTATAACTCATCTGATCAGAATCAAAAATTCTTTATTCATCCCCTTAGTGGAAATAATTTTTTGTTTCTCTCAAAAAGCAACCCTTGATTGACAAACGTTAATTAGGAAAAAAAAGTTAGAAAGAATATATATACAGTACACACACACACACACACACACACACACACACACACACACACACATTTAAACACACAGTATATGCTAAGTATGTATGCAAAGTAGTCCTAAAATGGAGGATTTATTGAACAAAGCAAAGTTTTAATGAAAAAGTTATTTCAAATCTACCATCTTTCGGCTTTTCCTTTATCAAGAATCGCCACAGCGAATCATCCTTTTCAAGCTCCGTCTATTCTGAGCATCTTCCACTCTGACCTCAGCCATCCCCATGTCCTCTCTTACTTATACATCCTTAAAAGTCATCTAAAAAACAAATTGTTATTTCTCGTCAATTTCTTGACTATATTTCCTATTCATTTTACAACCCATGGAGTAAAGTGTGACTTCATGGAAAACACAAAATTGTTTAGCTGACCCCAGACTTTTGAACGGTAGTCAAAACTGACAAAAAAATTGACAAAACATGTCAAAAACACATTGCGATATTGCTATTTGTTGTTGTTTTATTATTATTAGTGTTGTAGTTGTTGTTGTTATCATTATTATTATATTAATACATAGGGAATTTGCGCACGTTTTATGCGGTAAGCAAGACGGACAGTCTGGCAACATGAAAATATTTTTGCTGTCAGCAGAAGACGTTCAGCAGAAGAAGTTTAGCACTTTAGCTGCCATAAAATATATTTTGTGGACAACAGGGGCGCTATTTAGCAATATTGAAATACTTTGAGCAATCAGCAGGGAGCGCAGTTTAGCAACATGTAATACTTGAAAGGGTCACCAGGAGAGGAAGCATAAGTTAAAATGTGTTGTGGTCAGCAGGGGGCAGCAGTGAGCTCCCGAGCGGTTACCACGGGGTAAGCTGGAACTCACTTTAGTACACAATTGATATTCAACAGCAACATATCACGCATACGGAAATGATGTAATAAATAGCATACTTATTAACGTTGTTTTTTTATTTTAAGTACAATAGAATGAAAACATTGTCAGTAGATAAGGACATACTGAAACTTGGTAAAAAAAAAAAACATACGTAAAAAGCATTTCTATTCTAGTATTAGTCCCTTCAAAATCACGAATCATCGAGGAGGATAAGGATGGAAGAGAAGGGTGAAAGAAGAAAAGAGAAGGATGCTGGACAGAGGGAGGGGAGGGGAGGAGAGGAGAGCAGGCGGCGGAAGTCGGCGAGTCGCTGCTGGTTGGTTCGGCGCCGGTGGAGGGAGTCATTCCTGCAGCACTGCTTCCGGTCGGCATTTTGTTCTGCGAGAGAGTCTGTGGATTCTTTTATGAGCCTCCGGGAGCTTTCAGCACACCATCCTGTCTCGCCATCGTCCGTGATTCTGCTCGAGTCCGAGCGGGCAGCAGCGCGAGGAATGGCCGCAGCCAGTCCGTCTTCATGTTCTCCGTGAGAGGCAGCGGTGCGAGCCGGAGTATTGTTGTGAGAGGGACCCAGCGAGCCCGAAGCCCTCCACCTTCACCTCTCAGCAGCCGAGCCTCAGGTAAGCGGCTCCGGGAGCGAGCGAGAGAGAGCGCGGTCGCCTGCCGTCGGGCATCGCGCTGGAAGCTCGCCGCCGTTGTTCGGCTCTTGCTCGGCGTTAGCACGCGTTAGCTCGGCACGGGCCCGCAGGCGAACTCGCGGTTCCGACGGGGCGCCGAACGAAGGCCGAGCGGACTTTTCAATGTGATGGAGCCCGTCCCGGAGTTCGCGTAAAGTTTCGGGTGTGCGGCGGAACCCGAGGTCCAGTATCAAGCCGAAACGGGCCGCGGTGTCCAGTGTCGAGCTCTCGGGGCTAGAACTCACCAGTGTAAACAATACTGGACCAGAACAAGATATAGTCTACAGCTTCACAACCTCGGATCTCGCGACTCTTGCCTCACGGTAAACAGTTGAAATGATTTGGGTGAATTCATCACTGGCAGAGACTGAACTGTCCAGAAGTGACGGGACGATAACAGACGGTAGTGCTGTGGAAGCTGTGGTCAGAAGCACTGAAACCACCGGTCAGCCTCTCTGTCGGTGTGTGTGATCTCGAGGAATCTTGCCGGAAGAGTAGTGTTATCACATCGAGCCGCTTTCGGAAAGTCTCACGTGTGGAATATTGATGCAGAAGCTTTTATTATCCCAGTAATTCCTGTTTCACTTGCAGAAATGTCTTCCATGACTGATTTAGCAGACCACCGGAAATCAAAAGTTCATTTCTTTGACTTGCTGAAAGACTCAAACCCACGATCTGTTGTTGCAAGTCTCCTCAGGCAGAGGCTCTTGTAGTAAAGCAGAGACACGGTCAGCACTAGAGTGGGTGGGGCTAATGCAAATGAAGCAGATGCATGTAGTATGGGCTTTTGTTCTGATCATAGTCTTGCCGTGTTTTGGACACCAGCGAATAAGCGTCCACAGAGGAAAGCGTGTGGTGACCGTCTGTCTGTCTGTCACTCCAGAAAACAGTTGTTGCTTACTTCAAATGGTCCAAAGAGAGTGAATTTGGACAGGGAGTGGATGTGTGGCAGGTGATTCTGACTCTTCCCTTCTGTTGCAGTGAAAGATGTAAAGGTGGATCTGTGAGCGTGTTTTTTCACAGCTCCCTGCCGCTCTTCAGCATGAATGGGGATATGCCTCATGTTCCTATCACCACTCTCGCTGGGATCGCAAGCCTCACGGATCGTAAGTCACACACTCGTCATGACCGCTCATTCCGAAATTCAGATATGAGAACTAATGTTTTGTTTTTTCTCCGCACCTTTCTGTGTGTTTCTCAGTGTTAAATCAGCTGCCTCTCCCTTCTCCTCTACCTGCCACGACCACTAAGAGCCTGCTGTACAATGGGAGGATTGCGGAGGAGGTCAGCTGTCTGCTGTCTCGACGGGACGACTCGCTCGTGTCCCAGCTGGCACACGGCCTCAACCAGGTCTCCACCGAACACATGTAGGTGTCTTCAGTGGACCTTCTCTCCACATGAACCTCACCTGTTCTCCTGCCGCCTGAAATAAGCAGAACACTGTGAATCCTGCTCTTCTCATCTGGTCTTATTGTCTCTCGTCCTACAGAGAGCTGAAGGACAGTCTGGGCAGTGATGATCCGGAAGGAGATGTCCCTCTACTGCTGCAGACGGTGCTGTCCAGGAATCCCAATGTCTTTAGGGAGAAAAGCACGCCAACCCGATACGGCGTTCAGGGCGGTGAGAGAGCCCGCAGTGTTGACTGAATTCAGTTAGAACAGGACACTGGTTAGGGTTGATTTTGTTAAGTGATGCTTTAAAATCGAACTCTTTTGTCTTTTAAAGGTTTATTTGCTCTACATGATTCTACAGTACATATGTAGTCTTCTGATGTCTTGATCACTGTTTTGTGGTCTGTGTAGGGTCGACAATATAAATGGCCTGGTGGCCCGGACCTACTCTTAAAACCAACTGGGCCACCAGATCGGACCAAGTGCTGGCCCGGTGGGGCCAGTGAAAATGACCCAATAAAAAAAAATTTCTCATTATTTACCTGCATTTCTGTTAAATTGTTACGCTCGCTAACTACCGCTAACACGTTATGTGATCCCGACAGTCTCGTTCCTGCCCAGTCCCGCCGTATTGCGCGCGCCGCCGTGGCATATAAAAGTAGCAGCTCGTGAAGAATCTCGTTAAAACTGGGCATCACAAACGAAAAGCGAGATTAAATAAAGCAGCGTGGGTGAAAAAAGACGGCAATTGCTTAGCGATGATTGGTTAAAAGAAATGTTTGGTAAATCACGAAACGCTAACACGGCTATATTTACGCTTTTCACGACTGTGCAATAACAACACACTTTACTATTGAACCATAATACAATAGCCAAACTACTATCATGAATATTACACGAAGAACAGAGTATCTGACGCGTGATGTCCGTCACATTCAGACACAAACAGCCTCATCATGTCCAAGATTTCAAACATGTATAATAATTTATAATTTATATTACTTTGAAATAATGTATTTACTTAACTATCCAGACATTCTGGGAGTTAGATTAAATTAAAATATAAATTAAAATATATTTTTGTATTTCCAGTTATTTGGTGTTGTTGTTGTTGTCTTCGTCGTTGCCAAAAACACATAAAAATTGCAAACCTTTTTAAGATTGGTTGCAGAATAATTTGTGCAGCAGGAGTTCAGTCAGTAGAGCTGGGGTTGGAAACACCAGATCATGGGTTCGATTCCCAGGAAAAACTGTACAATTTTTACAAATCTTAACACATTTTTAATGAAATGAAAGTTGCTTTAGATAGAATCTAACTGACAGTAGGATGTTAAAAAAAAAAAAAGATAAGTGCGGTATTGGGCCCAAGACACAAAAATTTTTTCCAATGGGCGCCACTGAGCTAGGTGACATGTTTCATGAAGGAAGAAAATAAAATCACGAGAGAAATGGAGGGAAAGCAAAAGAGAATACGAAAAGAAAAGGCAGAGAATTGCATTTGTTCTGTTTTGCTGCACTTTGCAATAAACCTACATTAAACAGATTGAATTATTTTCATGTTGTTCAAGCAAGGATTCTTTTTTGTTTTTGCGATTATTGGGATAAATGCACAAGGCGTCGACCTGGGCCAGTGGTTTTGATATACGGGCCAGTGAACTTCAAAGGTTACTGGGCCAGAGGGCCAGTGGAAAATGTCCCTTATTGTCTAGCCCTGGTCTGGAACTTGCTATTGAGTATTTGTGGCACACAATGGTGTAATTTTAAATGACATGACTGTGACTGTTGTCTTTTGAAGGTTTAATGCAACAGCAAATTATCCCACCGTACAAGATGCCTCAGAATTCCATGCACGGAAGCCCGGCGTCAAACTACCAGCGGACCACTATAACGCCAAGCCCTCCCAGGTACTTCTCCTGCTCAAGGAGTTCTGGATGACAGGACTAATGTCTGCATCCACTCCTGTTCTGTTCTTCTCATGCTGTCTATTTCTGTTCCGGACAGCCGATATGTTCAGCCTCAGGCTGGTTCTGGTAGCAGATTCATGGGTCAGCAGAGCAGTCCAGTGCCCAGTCCGTACGCCCCTCAGAGTCCAGCAGGCTACATGCAATATGGCCACTCGCACAGTTTCTCTCAGCACCAGCAAATCCAGCAGGGTGATTACACCATCTCGCAACACCTCTAGTCTTTGGTATTGTTGTAATAAAGCAGCGTGAGTGATTGAATCAAAACGTCTTTTCTCTAGTGTCCAGTCCGGTCGTTTCTGCTGCAATGAGGAACAGTCTTGACAACAAGATTTCGGCTCAAGTGTCTGGAAACTCCAACCACAACCCACGACATTGCTCCAGCGACGACTATATGAGCATCGTCCAAAGGCTGGGAAATGATGTAAGAAACCAACTGCGGATCTTTATTCGCTTGTTTTGTATTACTGTACTCTGGAAATCATCTAACTGCAACCATTCTGCCTGAACTTCACAGGAAAGTGAACCTGCTATGAGCAACACCTCCTTTTCTGTCTCCTCTGTCTGTTCTCCGTCTGAAAGTGAAGGGACCCCGAAAGGTGAAAATTAGTTCCAATCAGTGCTTATATTTGGTTTGATGTAATGGTCTGAATCAGCGGAGTCTGGTGTTCTAGACTGGACTGAGATGACACAAATTTGAATTTAAACGTACTAAAAGTACAAACCAAAACTGATTTCTGGTTGTCATCTGCAGCTGGCTCCCGGCCTTCCTTGATTCTCCAGTCCCCTCTCTACACGTCCCCGAGAGATGCTGCTCCGGACCTCATCTCAGACTCACTTGAGCGCAAGAAGAAGAGCAAAAAGCTAACTAAAGAGGAGGCGGGGAAAGGTGCCATGTACGGCATTGTCAGCTCGCCCACGAAAGACTCTACCAAGCTGACGATAAAGCTGTCGCGAGTCAAGTCGTCTGAAGCGGCTGCAGGGGTGGATGCGCTGTCTGCGCCGCAGCAGGGTCCCGAGACTGAGAACAACCTGATGTGCAACTCTCAGGAGCGGCTGGTGGTCAGTCAGTGTCTCTCAGGAGAGCCGGCGGCTTACCAGCAGCTCTCTGAGCTGAAGAACACTGCGGTCAGCAGGACCCTGTACGATGATGCGGAGCTGGACGCTCTGGCTGAGATTGAGCGGATTGAGAGAGAATCCGCTATAGAACGAGATCGCTGCTCCAAGGAAGTTCAAGACAAAGGTTAAGCTTGTTGTTTAAACGCTTGAAATGAGCATGCAGTAAAAAGTCAAGCAAAGATTTTTGTCAGTCGCTCTGGACGTAGTAATGTAAACGACAATGTGTAAAGATGCTACATTCTTTGTTACGCAGAAAACTCGGCGTTCGTTTTTTGTCAATGTGTTTTTAACACGTTCTTGTAGTTTGTTGATTGGATCTGTGGTTTCCTCCTGCAGATAAACCTCTGAAGAAAAGGAAACAAGACTCGTACCCTCAAGACCCTGGAGCCGTCTGTGCCGGTGGAGCAACTGGGATGATGGACAGATGCCGAGCAGGCAGCAAACGGGTACCTCAAGTAGCTTGCATCGCTAGCAACGGTGTGACGCGGCCGGCCCTGATGGTCAGTATTGACCTGCAGCAAGCTGGCCGGGTTGAAGGGCCGATGGAGACCGGCCCGGTTCCTGCAACAGAAGCCCAGCGGTGGCAGGAGGATGGGACAGAGTCTTCTGGAGTATTACAACTCAAATCAAAGACTGATGAAGAATTGCAGAGGACGTTGGACAGCCGACCAGAAGTCATTAAACAACGGGTGGGAACCACAACACCGGTTTTAGCAGACACTTCCAAACACAAGCACGATAATCGTCGTGAGGTCTCCAACAAAGCAATGTCTTCAGAAAAGCGATCAGATCTCCCCAAGCACAGACACGACGGAAAAGCCGATAAAGTGAGGCCGGAAGGAAGAAGCCACGACACTATCCGAAAGCATGAAGGCCGATTGGAGTCAAACAGGGAAAACAAAGAGGAGCGGCACCGAGAACGCGACACAGAGGGCTCAAAAATTCGCAGACCAGACATCCACAAAGCCTCAGGTCGAACCGAACATGGAAAAGTCAGGGACTTGGAGAAAGACAGAGAGAAGGTTCAGGACAAAAATCAAGAACGGCTTCGAGACAAAGACAGAGAGAAGGTTCCGGACAAAGATCAAGAACGGCTACGAGACAAAGACAGAGAGAAGGTTCAGGACAAAGATCAAGAACGGCTTCGAGACAAAGACAGAGAGAAGGTTCCGGACAAAGATCAAGAACGGCTTCGAGACAAAGACAGAGAGAAGGTTCAGGACAAAGATCAAGAACGGCTACGAGACAAAGACAGAGAGAAGGTTCCGGACAAAGATCAAGAACGGCTTCGAGACAAAGACAGAGAGAAGGAGCGAAGGAATAAAGATCGTGATCGGGTTAAGAAGGTTCGGGATAAACATCGGGAGAGAAGGCGGCAGATGGAGTCTGTAGAGCACAGGCGTTCTCCTGAACATCGGCCGCGGCCCGACAGTCCTCGGGTCAAACAGGAGCACCGTGCTGCAGCAGAATCTAGAACAAAAATGGAACGTCCAACGCTTAAAACTCCCAACCATAGAGACGAGAAGCGCAGCGATGCCAAAAACCAGCCAGATGGACTCAGGCCACTTTCCTCTGACAGTAAAATCTCAGAGTTTCCCAACTTTCTGCTGGGTGGTAAATCAGGTGCATTAAAGAACTTTGTTATTCCCAAACTGAAACGAGACAAGGATGGAAATGTCATGACGGACGTGCAGCGCGTCACGGATGCATTTCCTTTGCCAAATGCCAAACAGGATAAAGCAGATTCGGTGGAACATCTTCAAAAGCACACAAAACCCGTCGTGGTCCTGCAGAAGCTCTCCATCGATGATGTTCGAAAGTTCATTGGGAATTCACGGCCCAAGTCGAGCAAGAGCAGGTCATCCTTTGACAAATCATATGAAGGCAAGTCTCGAACTCATTCTGCAACTGCTTGTGAATCGTTGCGTTTGGTTTTGCAGATCCCCGATATGTTGAGTTGTGAATTCATGCTTGATTTTACTGTTTATTCGTCTGTACAGCGTAATGCAGTTTCAGAAACAAGATTGCACACGGCTTTACTGTACATGTGATCTTGAGTAATGAGTAGACGTGTTCATGTCGATCAGGCGTGTCCAAAGTCCGGCCCGGGGGCCAAATGCGGCCCTTCATCAAATTTTGACCGGCCTGTGACTTGATTCATAAAATGAATGTAATCCGGCCCGCGGCCAGTGTTCAGTCCCTCCAGGATTCGCCATCGCGCCAATTCACGCGAATTCAGCGAAACCCCGCGATTTATTTGCGGCCTTGCAATTTCATTCAATCACCGCAAATTTACCGCAAATTCAGTTCAGCGCGTGAACACACCATGTGATCTCAAACGAATACGGTTTGTTTCACCGCGCCCACCCGAGCTTGTAAAAAATTAAATTAAAATCATATATATTTTTTTAACGTTCCATTATGAAGGTTTTTATTACTTTTTTATGAACACATTTTAAAAAGCTAAAAGTTAAAATGCTAAATCACTTTATTTGCATTTTAGTATTATATCTGTTTTTTTCTTTTTTGGAATGCATTTTTAAATAGAAATAAACACGTTTTAATGTTAAATACTAAACCATATACAAAAATGTGTATCCTAAAATGCGTATTTTTGGTCCGGCCCCTTTGTCAAATGTTAGAACCCAATGTGGCCCGCGAATCAAAAAGTTTGGACACCCCTGCTGTAGATGGTCTAGATCTCCAGGACCTCACGTGTCTGGTGTTTTGTTTGTTTTTTAATATAGAGATGGACCGCAGCTTACCGCTCTGCGAGATGGTGAAGGTGAATAAACGCAGACGCAGCGGTGCTCACGACAAGCCCAAGTACGCAGAGGTCAGCTCGGGCGACGACAGCGACCCTGTGGAGCGTAAGTAGAGACACGCCTTTCGTGCTTGTGTTCAATTTGTCCATGGAACTGCTCATATACAAAATGATTTTTTGTCGCGTTCATCTATAAGACAGCGAGCCAGACTGTGTCCTGGTTCAATAACGTCCCTTCCACAGCAGTGCTTATAGAACAGGTTTGTCTTTTGGTTTGTAGTGGCCCCTAAACGTTCAAAGAAGGACCGAGACAAGACCTATGAGGAGAAGGAGCGCAGGCAGCACCAAGACGCCCGCAGAGGTTCTGGCAGTCGATACAAGGAGCGCTGCACCTCTGAATCCGACGAAGCTTCGCCTCCGCCCAGCATGAGCGAGTGTGAGTGACGGGAAGCCTTCAGGTCTGAGCCGAAGCAACACACGGTAAAATAAGCTCTTGTACCAACAGTGGCCAAAAGGTTGAAGAAGAAGGAGAAGCAGAGAAAGAAGAAAGCCTACGAGCCTAAACTCACTCAGGACGGTGTGTGTGTGTGTGTGTGACACAACAGGTTTGAGTGAGCTGGCGATGTTTAGTAACTCACGTCGACTTTTACAGAACTGATGGACTCCTCCACGTTTAAAAGGTTTTCCAACAGTGTCGACAACGTCCTTGAAAGCCTGGAAGACGTGGACTTCACATCACTAGGTAGGTGTACAAATACAAGCATGCGATGTTTGTACCTTGTTTCGCTTGAAAACAAGTCTTTATATTGTCCAGATGACGATGAGATTCCTCAGGAGCTTCTTCTCGGAAAACACCAGCTTTCAGAATTGAGCAGTGAATCTGCCAAAATAAAGGCCATGGGCGTCATGCACAAGGTGGGTGACGGAGCCGTGCCGGCTTTGGGTGAAGCGCACCACACTGCTGTGTCTCTAGTTGCTATCGGTTAGGCTGATAATGTAGTAGCGAAGGCTCCAGGAGTCCGTCTTTCTTTTTCACTGGGAATCTCTGGTGGAAAGCAAACATTACAGTATCTACAACTACAACGTTTTGACTCTTTGTGAAACTCAACAGTCTGCAATAAAGACCACCAGACTAAAGCAGGAAAACATTAATTTGTGTTTATATAACTGCACGTTTGGCTGAGTGGCGCGTGCACACACACACACACACACTGGTCAGTAAAAAGTGCATTGATTTTTAAAAAATTATTTATCGTTATTTACCTGTGGAAATAATAATAATTTTTGAAGTATAATGCTAACTGCGCTTTTCACGACTGTGAATTTTTGACACTCTTTACTATTAAATTACTATTAAACCATAGTAGAATAGCCTGAACTACTATCATGAATATTACCCGAAGAACACAGATGTAGCCTCACACGCAGCCTCATCACACAAAGTTCCTCAGCTCTTCTCCAAGTTTTCAAACGTCTACACACACACACGTTTGAAATAATTTATTTGATGGGATTTATTGTGGTCTTTCACTCCAAGAATGCCTGTATCGTTTAAATAGATGCCTGGATCAGTTTAAACGAAATGGTAAATTAAAATGTTTTTGTTTTTCTAGTTTTTTTATTGTTGCGGCATCTAATTTCTTTCAGATTGTTTTTATTGCGTTTTTCATTTTTTGTAAATCAAAAGTTTTTGTCTTTTTAAATCACTCTTGCTAGAGTGAGTAAAAACCATCACTATTATTTACTATAATGATTATGCTGTTTTGCTCTTTTGATATGTAACGCATTACTTAGATGGTAAAGGCTCCGTTTTTTATTACTATGATTGTACAGGCTGATTAATTTTGAACAAAGCAAACCAGACAATGCAAGGGAAAATTGACAACACTGATAAAAACACCTGGCAGAACATTTCATGGGTTCGATTCCCAGGACAAACTCGACTACTTGTACACAATTTTTAATGACATGTAAGTGGCAGATAGAAGCATCTAGATAGCATCCAATTGACAGTATAAAGTAAAAAAAAAAAAAAAAAAGGTGACACTGAGCTATTCTACATGTTTCTTAAACCCCCATCAGTGCTCAAATGCCAGGTAAAAAAAAAAGTAAGAAAGAGAAAATCACCAGAGAAAGTGAGGGGAAACTCGATCCGATCCGGGACGAGCCTAGTACTGTATAAACCAAGACATCTACCAACTGACAGCAATCTGCTTTTCTCTTCAGGTTCCGTCTGATAAGTTGGTAAAAGTGCAGAATATTTTAGAGAAGAACATTCAGGATGGTGCAAAGATCTCCACACTTCTGAACCACGTAAGCGTCTGTGGCTGGTGCTGGCTGTGCTGCGCGGTGACTGACGCTCTGTGATTGACAGGGCAACGAGAGGGACGACGAGGAGCGTTTGTGGCGCGACCTCATCATGGAACGCGTCACCAGGTCTGCTGACGCCTGTCTGACGGCGCTCAACGTCATGACATCGGCGCGAATGGCCAAGGCCGTTTACATGGAGGACATCATTGAGAGGATCCTGCAGTACACCAAGTTTCACCTCCAGAACACGCTGTACCCTCAGTATGACCCGGTCTACAGGCTGGATCCACACGGTGAGCGACATTTTCACACTTGCCGTGTGCCTGAGATTCCTCAGTTTCAGCATCACAATTTCTGAAAAAAATGTGGGTTGTTTGACCTTTTTCAGGTGCGGCGCTGAGCTCCAAAGCCAAGCGTGCAAAGTCCTCGACGCACAAGCAAAGAGTCACTGTCATGTTGTACAACAAAGTGTGTGAGATCATCAGTAACCTGTCGGAGCTACTGCACATACAGCTGCTGACGGACACCACCATCCTTCAGGTTCAGTTGCCCCATATTCTGTGCCGAACTGTTTATTATTGCGTGAGAGCTTATGTAGTATTTATTATTCTGAAAATGTATCTGAAAGCATAATTTTGCAGAACAATAACATCAAACATGCAAACGTTGCATTGTTTGAGTGTGTGTGCTTAAGAAGATCAGTGAGTGAGTGACTGTTTTTACAATTTCAATTATGCTTTTGTGCAGAGCTTGTTGCTTAATGTAAAAAAAAAAAAAGAAGGCAACTCTCCAGAGACCAAATATAAAAATATTCAGGAGAAATAGATAGAAAAGAAAAAGTTTTAGAAAATTTAAAAAGTGTCTTTTTCTCTATCGCAAATTGAGATGCAATGTTAAACTAAGTTACGCGTGTAATGTAACTTGACAAACAACGTTCCAGTCGGGGTAGAGGTGCAATCCACTTTGAATGTGAACGTGTGTCTTCTCTCTCTCCTCCGCTGAAGGTTTCGTCTCTGGGCATCACTCCGTTCTTTGTGGAGAACGTGAGCGAGCTGCAGCTGTGTGCCATCACGCTGGTGACCGCCGTGAGTTACTCTCGCTTTGGTAAGCGCTCGCTGTTCTCCCCGTCTCAACACAACCGCTCTGTCGGCTTCTCAGGTCTTCTCAAAGTACGAGAAGCACAGGCAGCTGATCCTGGAGGAGATCTTCACCTCGCTAGCTAGACTGCCCACCAGCAAGAGGAACCTGAGGAACTTCCGGTGAGAGGCGCTGGTCTGGTGAGAGGAAGCGTGCGCGTGTTAACCCGTGGCGTGGCGTGTGTCCAGACTGAACAGCAGCGACGTGGACGGCGAGCCCATGTACATTCAGATGGTGACGGCACTGGTCCTGCAGCTCATCCAGTGCGTGGTTCATCTACCGTCTGACAAAGATTCCAGTTTTGAGAACGATGCTAAGGTGAGGCTCAGCTCAACGTTCAGAGCTGCTTTAAACGCCGTGTTTGACGTTCACCTTCTGCGTCCAGGTGGACCAGGATGTGCTGATAACAAACTCGTATGAGACCGCAATGAGGACGGCACAAAACTTCCTCTCCGTGTTCCTTAAAAAGTAAGGATACAGCCGCACTGTTCAACACTTGAACGCACTTGTCTACCGTAACCAGTGAATCCATCGGCTTCTTCACCTCACTCCTTGAGTCCTCTTTTCTGCATTGGTCAAATATTTTCCATCGGACGCTACTAGGCCTTAAACGCTGTCCTGTGTTTTATTGCGGAGGTGTGGCAGTAAGCAAGGTGAGGACGATTACAGGCCACTGTTTGAGAACTTCATTCAGGATCTGCTGTCCACGGTGAACAAGCCTGACTGGCCGGCTGCCGAGCTGCTGCTGAGCCTGCTGGGAAGACTGCTGGTGAGCTTCACGTCTGCTCGCCTGCCAGCCCGAGGTTTGCTTCAGCTTCTGGTTCTCTCTCGCAGGTTCACCAATTCAGCAACAAGCAGACGGAGATGGCCCTGAGAGTGGCCTCCTTGGACTACCTGGGCACAGTGGCCGCACGGCTCCGCAAAGACGCTGTGACCAGCACGATGGATCAGCGCTCCATCAATCGCATCCTTGGCGAGGTTGTCGCGTTGCCGTGTCTCGAGCGTAAACCTTTCTGCTGCTGGATGATCCTAAAGCCGCGTGTCTTGCAGAACTCCAACTGTGATGAAGTGCAGCAGTTACAGAAAGCTCTGCTGGACTACCTGGATGAGAACGTGGACACTGATGCTTCACTCTTGGTGACTTTACTTTGTTCTATCACTCTTGTGATGTACATTTTGTTGAATCGATACATGATTGCGGTGATGTTATCTGTTAAAATCTGTTTTTTTAATTTGACCGCAAATAAAATCAAAAGCGTAGTAGCAAATGAATGTTTTGCTCTTGAGCAGTTTGCCAGGAAGTTCTACATTGCTCAGTGGTTCAGGGACACCAGCACAGAGACAGAAAAGGCCATGAAGTCACAGCGGGACGACGAGCCGTCTGATGGACCGCACCATGCCAGGGACGTGGAGACCACCGGTGAGATCTTGCAGAAAGCAGAAGCACGCAAGAAGTTCCTCCGCTCTGTTATCAGGACTGCACCATCCAAATTCAGCTCTCTGAGGTACAAAACTCAGTCGGTTAGCACGGTTATGCTCAAGACTACGCTGTTGTGTGAGCACACAGGTGCTGTGTTTCCACAGGATGAACACGGACACTGTGGACTATGAGGACTCGTGTCTTATTGTGCGCTACCTGGCCTCCATGAGGCCGTTTGCACAGAGCTTTGACATTTATCTGACCCAGGTCTGAGCTTCTCATTTCCACATCACATTCTCAAACTGTGCTTCACCCTGAAGTGAATATTTCAATGGTGTGCCGCAGATCTTAAGGGTTCTCGGGGAGAGCGCCATCGCGGTGAGGACTAAAGCCATGAAGTGTCTTTCTGAAGTGGTGGCGGTGGATCCCAGCATTCTGGCCAGAGTGAGGGCACCGACACTGACGGACACTGCTGGAAGATTTGTGCTAGCCGCTTAATCTCCTCGTGTCGCTTGCAGTCAGACATGCAGCGCGGTGTTCACGGCCGACTAATGGACAACTCCACCAGTGTGAGAGAGGCTGCGGTGGAGCTCCTGGGGCGGTTTGTGCTGTGTCGGCCGCAGCTCACCGAACAATATTATGACATGCTGATCGAGCGGATCCTGGTACGTGACAGTACAAATGAAATAAAACCCCTCTCAAGCCTCGTGACGCGAGGGTCATCTGAAAGTGTTGCGGACGAGACTAGATCCATAGAGAATACTGACATGGCTTTTCACCCCCTCAGGACACTGGCATCAGTGTGAGGAAACGTGTGATCAAAATCCTGCGAGACATCTGTCTGGAGCAGCCCACCTTCAGTAAGATCACGGAGATGTGTGTGAAGATGATCCGAAGAGTCAACGACGAAGAGGGCATCAAGGTTGGTCATGTCTTTCCTCACCAAAATGTTGAAATTGTTTTGTTGAGCCGTTTTTTTTTTTTTTTTTAAGAAATTGGTAAACGAGACCTTTCAGAAACTGTGGTTCACACCAACACCCAACCACGACAGAGAGGCCATGACACGCAAGATTCTCAATATCACTGACGTGGTAAGGATGAAGGTCTGCGCGGGAACGGTTTAGGCCAAAGGTCACGTCATGGCGTTCTTCTGATATCAACTATTTCCTTAGGTCGCTGCCTGCAAGGATTCTGGTTTCGACTGGTTTGAGCAGCTTCTTCAGAATGTGAGTGAATCCTCAGCTACATTTTAAAAGCAGTTTCATATCTAAAGTGTTGGCTATAACGGACATTAGGACAATAAAGTTGAATTGCATTCCATCTGGTCTCACTCTAAAGCAGGGCTGTGTAACCCGCGGCTCTTTAACTAGCTTCACGCGGCTCTTCAGGAGCTTTCACGTGACACCACTCAAATATGCACACAATAATAACTAATATTATCATGTTGGTGTGGTTATTTTATTTAAATCTGGCTGAGCAGAGGTGTGTGTGTCTGTGTGTGTGTGCGCATACAAGAACAAGGAATGGGATGAGCTCTTGGCAGCTCTTTGTGGCTCCAACACAGAAAAAAAGTGTCTCTTAGTTTCTAACTGGTTTTGCCACCCCTGATCTAAAGGATCGCCCGAATGTGTGCAATTTAACACTTGGTTTAATTCAATGTTCAAAGCTGCTGAAGTCAGAGGAAGATGCCTCTTACAAGCCGACCCGGAAGGCTTGCGCTCAGCTGGTGGACGGTCTGGTGGAGCACATTCTGAAATACGAAGAGTCCCTGGCCGGTACAGCCCGTCTCTGAGCTGGGATGCCGAGGTCGGCTGGATTGGTCTCTCACGAGTGTTTGTGTCGCAGACTGTGAGAACAGAGAAGGGCTGACGTCAAACCGCCTGGTGGCCTGCATCACCACTCTCTACCTGTTCAGTAAGATCCGCGCGCATCTGATGGTGAAACACGCCATGACCATGCAGCCTTACTTCACCACCAAGTGCAACGTGAGTGACTGATGACGTCTCTGATGTCTGCGGAGAGGACAAACGTGTCTCCTTCTCTGCACCTCTAGAGTCAGAGTGACTTTGTGGTGATCTGCAATGTGGCCAAAATCCTGGAGCTGGTGGTTCCGCTGATGGATCATCCGAGTGAGAACTTCCTCACCACCGTTGAAGAAGACCTGATGAAGCTCATCATTAAATACGGAATGACGGTGGGTTGTGGTGTGAGGCGGCGTTTACTTCTTGACGTGAAGCTCCACTTTGTTTGCCTCAGGTGGTGCAGCACTGCGTGAGCTGCCTCGGAGCCGTCGTCAACAAAGTCACGCACAACTTCAAGTTTGTCTGGGCCTGTTTCCATCGGTTTTACGGTGGGATTCCAGCTTTCGGGAGTGTTGTGTTGTGCTTCAGCGGGAGTGGTAATGACGGTCTGTGCAGGAGCGTTAAACAAGCTGAAGATCCAGCACCAGGAGGATCCCAACAGCACGGCCCTGGTGTCCAACAAGCCTGCACTTCTGCGCTCGCTCTTCACGGTCGGCGCTCTGTGTCGACACTTTGACTTTGACCAAGAGGAGTTTAAAGGCAATAACAAGGTGTTGATACAGTAATAATGCAGCGTTCTCTCTCATCTACGCATCCATTTCTTGAGTTTCATTGTATCGGAGTTAAATAATACGCTAGAATTGTTTGTTTTTCCAGGTGATCATAAAGGACAAAGTGTTGGAGCTGCTGCTGTACTTCACCAGGAATGAGGACGAGGAGGTCCAGACCAAGGCCATCATTGGCATGGGTGAATAATCGATTCATAAAACCTGTTGTTGTTGTAGTCGCTGACTAGTTTTGTCCTAAACTGACTTGTCTTTTCTCCAGGTTTTTTATTCATCCAGCACCCAGATTTGATGTTTGCTTCTGATGTGAAGAACCTGTACAACAGTCTTCTGGCAGAGAGGAAAACGTCTGTTAACCTGAAGATCCAGGTGCTGAAGAACCTGCAGACATACCTTCAGGAGGAAGACTCGCGCATGCAGGAAGCCGACAGGGAATGTAAGAGAACCTAGAATCCACAGCTTCTGTTTATCTTGGTTTATTTGAGACCGTGTCTGCAGAAGAGCAAGAGTGCACAGAATCCGTTTTAGTGGTGAGATGCTGTAAATTAGGGCTTGTGAGACGTCGACGCCACTTCGCGATTAACCGATGGCACTGATGTTCTTTTCCTTTGTTCTCCACAGGGAAGAAAATGTCAAAGCAGGAGGATCTGAAGGAAATGGGTGACATCTCCTCTGGCATGAGCAGCTCCATCATGCAGCTCTACCTCAAACAGGTTCTGGAGTCTTTCTTTCACACGCAGTCCAGCGTCAGGCACTTCGCCTTGAGTGTCATCACACTGACTCTCAATCAAGGACTCGTTCATCCTGTACAGGTAAAGAACTCGGAAGCTCTGTGGGCTTCACCGCAGTCACGTCCTCTTGCTTGCTTCTCCATCAGTGCGTTCCTTACCTGATAGCCATGGGCACCGACTCGGAACCCACAATGAGGAATAAATCTGATCAACAGCTGGTGGAAATTGATAAGAAATACATCGGATTCATTCACGTGAGCAGATCGATTGGTTTGAATGCGTCGAGGTGGTTGTGACGCGTGGGTTGTGGTGACGTGGATGCAGATGAAGGCCGTGGCCGGGATGAAGATGTCGTATCAAGTGCAGCAGGCCATCGTGGGGTTGAAGAGCGCAGTGATCCGGGGCTTCCGGGTGGACGAGACCAACACGGCGCTCTGCTGCCACCTCTACACCATGGTGCGAGGGAACCGGCAGCACAGAAGAGCCTTTCTCATCTCACTCCTCAACCTGTTCGACGACAATGCGGTCAGTGACTGCTTCAGGCTGACACTTAAAGTGTGTGTGGCTGGGCGATATGGGTTAAAATTCATATCGCGGTATTTTCTAGTGTACAGACGGTATCGGTATAATATCACGATATTGTTTGTGGAGGGGTATTATTTTATATACTGTACAAAATTAAAACGCTAGGGGAAACCTAAAGAAGCAGCTGTCATTTTTAATACCGTATATCTGTTAAAAGTAGCCCAGGCATTTATTAAAAAAAAAAAAAAAAAACATTTAAATTAAATGGCCTGCGGTCTATCTTTTAAGAGAGTGCAAGAGGGAAAGAGAGAAAGAGAGAGATAGACAGTGAGAGAGAGAGAGAGAGAGAGAGAGAGAGAGAGACAGCAAGAGTGAGATAGACGGTGAGAGATATACAGAGAGAGAGAGAGACAAAAAGACAAAAATGGAGAGCAGAGACAGTGCGCGTCACGCTTTCTCTCTCTTTCGCGCGCGTCTGAATCTAAAGTTGCGTGAAACCAAGGTTAACAATCGAAAACAGACTTTGTTCAAAATAAAACGAGCAGAATGTTCTCGTGTGCGTGTTTTACGGGTCTCGCGCTCACTAAAATATCCGCTCTAAAAACCGCCACATTACTGACAGGGAGCGGCACAGCGCATGCGCGACACATGTGCCTCGCGGGTGATCTATTAATGCAGTTTCTCACAACGCTTTCTGTATTCGATTAGCAACGTATCTGTGTCGTAATTAAAAGTTATAATGAAAGTTTGTATTTTAATGTATTAAAGCTTTGATATGTGTGTATAAAAGGTAAATATCCACGATATTGAAAAATCCATATCGTGGCGCAACCCAATACCGCTATTCACGTTAATACCGCTATACCGCCCAGCGCTAGCGTGTTTGCAAGCGCACCTGTCGGATAGTGCGTAACGATGGCGTCTGGTTTTCTCTCAACACAGAAGTCGGACGTGAACCTGCTTCTGTACGTCGCAGACAATCTGGCTTGCTTCCCGTACCAGACGCAGGAGGAGCCGCTGTTCATCATGCACCACGTGGACATCACGCTGTCGGTGTCTGGCAGCAACCTGCTGCAGTCCTTCAAAGAGGTGAGAAGCTAGACCAGGGGTGTCACAAATACGCCCGCAAGGAGGTTCCATCAGGCCGCCGAATTGTTTGAAAGTAAGAAGAAAAAAAATGAGCTGCAATTCATTGATTGTTCGCTATGGGGCGTTTCCATCGGAGTAGAACGCTGCATCACTGAGGCGACAGAAAACAGCATCTTGTTAGGAACGGAAAACAGGTGTTATCCGCTACCACCTCGGTAATCAAAATGTTCCAAACGGAGAAAGATAGATAAAGAGTGTAAATGCAAACAGTACTTAAGGCTTAAACACTGTTTGCGTTTAATTATTGCATGTTTCATTTATGAAGTTTACGAATGTGACTTTCTTCATTGCACATTTAATATCACTCTCCTCAGTTTGTGAGGTGTATGCAGGGATTTAATTTATATTTTACATAAGTGGTTTAAAAGTCAGTTCTTTAAAAGCCTCTTAAGTGCAATACTATATTTTTCATTACCAATTTAAGTTGTGTGTCTTTGTACAATCAGTGGGATCAGTTGCAATGCCTAAATGTGAATGATAAAGGTAAACTGCACATTTGTAAGGAATTATGAGGTAATTCTTGGAATGTTTTGTAAAAGCATAGTTCATTAAAATTCAATATGTTCCTAATGTTCTTGTGCTTCTTTACACCAAAACTGAAAAGAAAACACATGATATTTTTGATATTTAATGCAGAGTGTGGTGTCATTTCAATGGTGCGGCCCGCCTGACGTCTCCTCAGGTCGTATGTGGCCCGCTGGGCCTGATGAGTTTGACACGCCTGAGCGAGACGGAGTCGCGGGTCAAATCTGACATGCGCGTTTTCAAGGGAAACACAGAAGTGAAGTCTTCAATGACACCCGCGTGTTTTCTCTCAGTCTTTGCTTAAAGAGCCAAGGCAGTTGGTGAAGAAGAAAAGGAGAGGAAGAAAGTACGGTTCTGAGGATGAGAAGAGCAGCAGCAGCAGCAGCGACACTGATGAAGATCTCAAGTGCAAGAAGAAGTCCAAACACCGGCCGTCCGCTGTGACCTCCGACTCGGACTCGGATCTGGACGTGGACGACGTGGAGAAGGTGACGCTGCGGCTCCCGGACCACCCGGAACCCTTGCTGGACTTCGCCAACGCGTCTCAGGGCATCCTGCTGCTCCTGATGCTCAAGCAGCATCTGAAGAACCTCTACGGCTTCTCCGACACGTGAGCTTCAAACCGACACACAGACACCACCTCAGCTTCACACTCTCATCCTCTTCTCTCTCTCTCTCTCTCTCACAGTAAAATTCAGAAGTATTCTCCCACCGAGTCCGCTAAAGTCTACGACAAGGCAGTGAACAGGAAAGCCAACGTTCACTTCGTCCCTCGCCAAACGCTGGACTATCTGACCAGCAGCCTGTCCAGCAGCGATCTGACCCGTGACGCCAAGAGGAGGATCGTCAGGCAGTATTTAGACGTGAGACATCGTGACGTTGTTTGCGTGTAGTATGTAGATCTCTTAGTTTGAGAATGACAGCCGTTTTAAAACTCTTACCTTTTCTACCCCGGTAAATATTCCAGATTTAAGTGCATTATAGTGCATCATAGTGCATTATAGTACAGTAATAACTTAATGTGTACGTATTACAGGAGAGACACGGTGCACATGGTTGAATCACCTTTGGGCCTGTGAACCCTCTGCACAATTTCACTAAGAACCAGTTTTTTGATATTGATTTTTTTTTTTTTTACAGTTTAAAGTTTTGATGGAACACTTGGACCCGGATGAGGAGGAAGAGGAAGGGGACGCCTCGGCCAACATCCACGCTAGAAACAAAGCTATTACGGCTCTGCTGGGAAGCTCCAGCCCCAGAAACAACACCACAGACTCCTGCGAGGACGACAGTGACGCAGACGAGAAGACGCCCGGGGTGAGGACATTAAATGGCTAAATGATTTACAAGTTCTGGATGAATACGCTTCTGTGCAGTCGAGAAATCGGTTTTGTGACGTCGGCTAGATATCAGCTAAATCACTTTTGTGACGTTGTTTTCTCTCAGTCGTCACGGCGATCCAGGAAAAGCGGCGACTCGGCGGATGTGTCGGGCCGCTCGAGCGAAGCGGTGGAAGCCAAGGACGTCATTGCCATTTGCTGCCCCAAATATAAGGACCGGCCTCAGATCGCACGCGTGATGCAGAAGACCAGCTCGGGCTACAGCATTCGCTGGATGGCGGGATCCTACTCCGGCCCGTGGGCTGAGGCCAAGAAACGTGACGGACGCAAACTGGTTCCCTGGGTGGACACGATAAAGGAGTCAGACATCATCTACAAGAAAATCGCCTTGACCAGTGCACACAGACTGACCAGCAGAGTGGTGCAGACGTTACGCTCGCTGTACGCGGCTCGAGAAGGAACGTCCAGCTAATTACGCCATCCAGTCTCCGCCAGCCAAAACTCTTCAGGATTCAACGTTTTGCAGAGCGATTCAGTGGGGAAACACATTACGAACTCGCTGTATTTTAACAATCGAGAAACGGTGATTTACCGAGTGTGATCTGTTTGCAACTGTGGATGTGAAGCCTGTACTTTTACTAAGTTAAACTGAGAAGATGAAACTCTTTCGCTGTTGTGCAGCAACCTGGTTGTTTGAATTTTTTTCCTCCACTGTATCATAGTTTAACAAAAAAAAAAAACAAGCAAAATGTTTATATCACTGACAAAAAAACTGTTTAAAGAAATAAACAAAAAGTGAATGTTGGAGATTATTCTGTGGATGTTCTTAATAAAGTGACCTTTGGAGTGACACCGGCGGAGGACAGAGTTTCTCAACTTGGTTTTTTTCTCCAGGTAAAACTTTTGGTTTTGTTTGTTATTTTTAACTCTTGAATCAAACCATTTAGCAATAGCTTAGTGAAATGGTACAGGTTGTTTAAATGTGTGTGTGTGTGTGTGTGTGTGTAACTTCATACAGTGTGTACACAAAATAATTTCCAGCAGTTTTTTAAGCGTTTTATTTGTGTTGCAAGTCATGAATGTTTTCCTCTAGGTAAACCTGTGTGGAGCGTTAGTGAAAACACATCCACTGACTGATGATGAAGGGGTTATGGACATCATTTAAAACCCGTCTAGAAGGACGTACACATCACTAGCAGCACGTATCGCTCCAATGTGCTTTTCCACTTTCCTCGTTGGTTCAGTTTCAGAAAGCGACAGTTTTACGTTTTGTGTTCACAGTTTGTGCTTTGGTTGAAAAAACAGTATTTGAATATTAAAACCAAACTCTGATTGCAATCTAAACATTGCTAAACAAAACAAAAGCCTCCTCAACAAAAAAAGACAATGTGTTTTCCATCAAAAAAGAACTTAAATACAATCCAGCGTAAGTGAAGGTGTTTGTTTTTGAGTGGTGACGGGTCTCAGGGTGAAGTGAAGTGACGGGTCTCAGGGTGAAAGGTGAAAGGTGAAGGGTGAAGTGAAGTGAAGTGACGGGTCTCAGGGTGAAAGGTGAAAGGTGAAGGGTGAAGGGAAGTGAAGTGACGGCTCTCAGGGCAGCAGCAGCAGGGTGGACGCGGCCTTGGTGACCAGCTGAATATAGTCTTTATAGTCACTGCTGCCGTACGACAGCAGCAGGTAATTCACGATTCCCACCAGACACATGAGCGACAGGAACAAGAGGATGCGTTTTCCAAAGAGGAAGCCCGGAATGCTGTGGGAAAACATATTCATCAGGTTTTGCATCAAACGTCTTGGTTAACAATCACATGATGCAAAACTACAGTTCTCACGCGAAACAAGAATGCTATTCTTGAAGAAATCGTACCTTTGACAATTCTGTCCCATGTAGCCAACAAAATATTTCTGCCGAACCACGAGATAGACGACGCCAGCAAACGCAGCAGGAGCTGCAACGTAAGTCACAAACTTGTCAAACGTCACATTCTTCAGCAAAGACGTAACCGGGCAGAGGCGTGAAGTACTCGAGTACCCTTTAGGAACTTTTGTAAATATTTTTTTACTTATTAGTATATTTGGCTACCCTGTACTTGCACTGAGTACCAAAAATACAAGAAACTTTTAAATTCACGCAATCAATCAAGTACAAGTACAAATACTGGTATTTTTTTTTTCTATTTTTTTTATTCGCTCATTGTACTTTTATTTTTAGATTCAATTGTATTATACATATGTACATGTTGTATATTTGCAATAGTTCCTTAAGTTTACTCAAGTACTTTACACCTCTGTTCTCTAGAAAGAAGTGTTGGTTTTTCCTCATGGGTACAGCATGTGTAACGTGATCACACTGAATTCCAGAACTGTGAAAAGGAATTCTAAAAAGTAATAAAAGCTCAGTGCTATACGATTACACAGTACGTGATGTATATGAATGAATGTGTGTACTTGAATGAAAGTGTCATTTCACTGAAGACATTCTGTCACCTTGACTGAGGCAGATTCCTGCGCACCACATCACGGCCAGAAACGTGGGGTAAGTGTCCATGCAGTTCCGGCTTGAAAACACACAACATCAATCAATCAATCAGAAGAATCCAAAGAAGAATCTTGCTCCATGTCTGTGCTTTTTGAATAGAATCAGCAACATGCACAAAATAAAACCAAAGTGTCCAAAGATATTACTGATGAAAATCGCAGTTTTTTTTGTGTGTTTTTCACATTTGGTGAGATGGTTATGCTCATTGTGCAAGACCATATTCCCTTTCACAACATCATTTGCTCAAGAGCCGAGCAGGAAGCAGAAAGTTTATTTGCTCAACAAAAGGAAACAAATGAAGTTGTGAAAAAGTCGTTAATACAGCATTTGAATTCTTCGCCTGGGAGATTATTTGCATGCTTGTCTGTTTTTTTTTTTAATCACTTTAGTCAAGGTCTGAAATAAAAAGCAGTGTAGTACAATCTGGACACAACTACTCACTTTGCACAGGACAAGCGCTGAAATGCAGCAGAATGGAGTTTGGAGTTTTGTGCCATTCCTTCCTTTTCCACCTTGAGGGCGAAGAACACTAGACAAGACGGTGAAGCTTCAGGAGTGTGAGAAGAAAGACAGATCACACACACACACACATCTTACCATTCTGAAGGACACTGAGCAGAGTGACCAGCACCAGCAAGAAGATATTCTCCAGCACCACAGCGAACATCTTGTTTGGTGTAAATGTATCACAACTAAACGTGTGTGTGTGTGTGTGTGTGTGTGTGTGTGTGTGTGTGTGTGTTTCCTGGTGGGAGGTTCTAGAGCTTTTCTCACTTCTGCTTTCTGCTTCAACAGAAACCTGATATTTACATCTGCCGGTTCCCTGACTGATTGATTATTTCCTTTATTGCAATTTTCGTGAGGATGTAATCATAACATTAATAAAACAATTACATACAAAACATAACGTAGAAAAAACAATTGAAAACAATCATATTGTAAAAATACAATTACCGTACTTCTGATTGACAGGTTTCACAATTCAAATGTGATAATATTGTAATTTTTCCATTTTATCCCTCCTGTTATGTCAAATTGACCCGTTTTCAAAGTTTAATATCATTTAAAAAATACTTAATATTTTTTCACTTTGAAACTTCTCATATGCTTGGCTTATTTAATGTAATCAGCATATATATATATTATTTTTTTTAAATGGTTCCGTTCACATTTTTGTAACGCCCGCTATATGGTTTTGTTACATTGATTACGTTCGGGTCAATTTGACCCTTCAGACAAAATGAAAGCTAAAACGAGTCAGAAAGAGGATATACTTGCTTCTTTGCAACAATGAGTCATAATAAACAGCTGTCACACACACACACACACACACACACACAGAAGAAAACATAGTGAAGAAAGTGCCAGAAGCCACCTGACTCGTGTGACAGACATCAGGTCAGCTTCTGAACCGCTCGTGCTCAGCTCTAGACAGAACATGATTCTTGAAGTGACTCATTTAGAAATAAGATGTGTTTTGGGGAACAAGTGGCAGGAAAAAGATCAAATGCATTTCCATATATATTCAGGAGTCATTATCCTGGCTGAGGGTTACAGGTCAGAGGAGCACTTCGCACAACAATGTGTAAATCAGTACAAGAGAGGATCAGAAACCAATGATTATTCACGACTACAATGCATTTGTAAAGATATTGATACAAAAAAAGAGTTCATCATGTTACAATATTGTGCTATTTTGATTATTTATGGTTAAAATACATTCTTAAATAAAAATTACTTACAGTACTAATTTTCAGGACTTGTTTATCATGATTTTTAGTCCGCGGGTCAATTTGATCCCTGAAGATAAAAGTTTCTTTATAATGAACATAAAAGTCTCTTTATAATTTAACAACTTTACTCCATAAAAAAAAAAAATAATAAAAATACACATATACATCATAAATCAATTGCAAATATAACTATAGTACGACACATGTTGAACTTTTACTATACACAAAAGAAAACCTTATTTAAAAAATAATTATGTTTATTAAAAGATGTGTGAACTATACATAATATCAAGAAATTAAAAATTCATTGAAATGGTTAGAAAGTTATTGATGAGATATAAACATTGTTTTTTGGAACTTATTGGTTTCTGAAACTTATATATGCCTAATAAATGCCCCCCGGGCCAAAGTGACCCGCAAACATTATTGGAGTTACTCTGAAACGAACACAACATAACTTTCCCCCCAAAGAAGATTGTGGCAACGTGCGACACGCAGCAGCTCTCTCAGGATGCATGACACGGCATGTGATATGTACGTGAGAAATAATATCTGAATTGGTCCATCAAGTAAGGTGATATTAATCAATATGCAATTAAAAAAAAGAGACTAGTCAATAATCTATTTGTAGAGTTTTATTATAAATACTTTGACAATCATAGAAAAAAAACCACATGTACAAACATGTTATCTGAAATTTCTTGCCCGGTCAGACAAAAAGACAAAACCCAAATTTAGTAAAAATATTCCTTCCTTTATAACACCAACGGACAACTAAACGCACAGTATTTCTTCTCATGATCCGACGAGTGGTTTCTTGAATGAACGTCTCTTGAAAATTTACCTCAGAAAAACAAATCCAGATTAAAATCATGGTCGTGCATCTCGGGCCGCTCCGCCCCCGAGGGCAAATACTCTCCCAGCAGCGGCGTGGGCACTGGATCAGGGGGCAGACTCTGTGACTCCAGCTGTCCCGTGCTGTCCGGGGACTGATAGCTGACGCCCGGAGACAGGAACTCAGAGAAGAAGTCCTCGTAGGTGGACGTGCTGGAGGTGATGGAGTACGGCGAGCAGACGGCTGTGCTGTCCGGCTTGGGCGTGGACTCTGTGCTGGACCCTAAAAGCTTGTTGAGCTTGGCCAGTTTCTTTTTCTTGGCCTTGAGTTTTTTCATGAGTTTTAGCCGCAGTGCTTCGGTGGTGGAGATGGGCCTTTTGTCGGGTGAAAGGCTCGGCGTGGTTTTGCCGTCTAGTTCGACTCCAGTAGAGTTGGTTGGACTGTGTGTGTTTTTAGAAAGGAAGCCCGCAAACATGTCTGCTGACTTCACAGGCAGGGCTTCGTTGTTCTCAACTTTCAGACAGGGTTTGATCTTGGAGGCGACTCGAGGAGGCTCTGCGAGTGCTGTGGACTGGCAGAACTTCCGCTTGGTTAAAAGAGACGAAGGTCCCTGCATGACTGGTGTTATCACGCGTGACGGCAGAGCTGGTTTGGGCAGAGCGGGTGAAGCTCGGGTTTCCAGCTCAGATCCTGACGGCTGATGCTCCGCACACGTTCCGGCTTCACGCTTGGAGTCCGTGGACACACTAGATGCTGCTGCAGTCTGTGTTTGCTCAGCGCTTTCGTTCACTTCGACCAGAGTGAGAGTCACAATGTCTGTGTGTGAAAGACCCTCGAAGGCCTCCAGCAGCGTGGTGCTTCCGATGGAGGCGTCCAGAGCGCCGGAAGCGGACGCATGCATGGCCTCCGTGTCTGTGAGGACGTCGAGCAGACCATCGGTGGCACCAGCAGGCGACTGGGAAAGGCTGACGCTGCTGTGGTGTGGGACTTCAGGAGAAGCGTTCAGGGTGCTGTGAACCGTCGCAGCTCTCTGTACGAAGTCGTCGGCCTCCCAGAAGACGATGTGAATTTCGTGGGGAGAAATGGCGAGTCTTTTGTGGGTGACCGTGTAAGGATTCTTAAAATCATCCAGCTCCAACCACGCCCCTTCACGACAGGGAAAGACGAAACACACATTACCGACTCAAACCACATGTCACGATCGGTCTCGGTGGTCTACACAATTGTCAGTGGAATAAAGCGGTTTGACCAACTCACCGTTACTCTGGCGAATCCAGGTGACAAAGTGCTGCAGGTGTCGGATGTACTGGATCACGGCGCTGACCTGGTAGTTTGAGCCCTGGAACTGGAAAGAGTATCTGGACAGATCCTTCTTCACGAAGCCCTCCACAAAGTGCAGAGCAAACACAGAGGAGGACCTGACGACACAAGCGCGTGGTGTTAGCAGCGAGCAGGAGTGGAGGACACACACACACACACGGGCTTCATCTCACCGCTCCAGCACCATCTTCCTCCTCTGGTTCTTGCGGCTGCAGTTGTTGCAGGGACTGCGGTGCTGCGCTCTGAGGGGATGCCAGTCCGTCACAATCTGAGTGAAGGTCGTGAGCGTACTCTCCACACTGCCACCACAACAACAACAACAACAGCCACATGTAACACAACGCATGTTTCACCCTCAAACACATTCGTCTACATCAGGGGTGTCCAAACTTTTTGATTCGCGGGCCACATTGGGTTCTAACATTTGACAAAGGGGCCGGACCGGGCTCGGGGAAAAAAATAAACATTTTGGGATATACACATTTTCGTATATAGTTTAGTATTTAATAGGGGTGTGACGAGATCTCGTGGCACGAGATCTCGCGAGATCCAATTGAATCTCGTGATATCGCAAGAATTTGGCGCCATTTTTGAAATATTTGCAATACCGTGAATACCGTGATAATTAATGGATTTGATATTTATACAAGTATATAAACCCTTTAATACAGTATAACACATTCGTTTCGTTACAAGTTGTAACTTACAACCATCAATGACGGCACGGATTATACTAATCGAACACAGAAAGCAGTGTAACAGACTGAATTAATCGATCACACCCGCGACGCACATATGCGCTGCTCCGTTTTCTGCGCTGTGCTTTTAAGAGAACGTATGACGCGCGCGAGAAAATCTGCTTGTTTTATTTTGAACAAAGTCTGTTTTCGGTTGGAAATCATGGTTTCACGTAAAAAAAGAAAAGAAATCGGCAAGAAAAGCGACGAAGACCAGAAACATAGCTAAAGTAGGAAGCCGCTCTCCCTCTCTCTCTCTCTCTCTCTCTCTCTCTCTCTCTCTCTCCCTCTCCCTCCCTCTCTCTGTCCTGCTCTCACTCTCTGTCTCTCACTCTCTGTCTCTCTCTCTCTGTCCTGCTCTCACTCTTCTCTCTATAATTGACTGGCCAGTGACACTTTCAATACATGTGTTTTTAGAGCTAAAATGAACACAGTGAATTTAATCATAATAAAGTACATTGATGTTGAGTTGAACTTGATGCCAAAATGATTCTACCATTCTTTACAATTTACTGGAAGACTTGTCTTTGTTTTTAAATAGTGTTTAATGACTGGGCTTGATGGATTCTCTATACTATTGACAGTTAAAACATTTTGTGAAATTACTTGCCTGGCAATTTATGGCATCATATTTTGTATGATCAATATTATGTTGGTTATCTGGTTATGACTGCATGCATTTGGTGAAAATATGTTGCATCAACAGTTTTGAATGTTTTAGTTAAATAAAATACAGATAAAATATGGCTCTCCTTATATTATATCAAAGGTTTTTTTTATTTAAAAAAAAAATCTAAATCTCGTCTCGTCTCGATCTCGTGAGCCTAGTGTCTCGTCTCGTCTCGTGGGAAAAGTGTCTCGTCCCACCCCTAGTATTTAACATTAAATCGTGTTTATTCCCATTTAAAAATGCATTCCAAAAAACAGATATAATACTAAAATGCTAATAGTGATTTAGCATTTTAACTTTTAGCTTTTTAAAATGTGTTCATAAATAAAGCAATAAAAACCATCATAATGGAACATTGAAAAAAAAATATAGGCAAAGGAGCCGAATCTCTGAAAAGAGCCGAACTTCCCGTCACTATAATGAAGACCTTCTGTGTGAAAACACTGCTGGTGCTGTGACGGACCACACGGATTGGTCGAATTTGCGGTAAATTTGTGGTGATTGGATGAAATTGCAAGGTCGCAAATAAATCGCGGGGTTTCGCTGAATTTGCGTGAATTGGCGCGATGGCGAATCCTGGAGGGACTGAACACTGGCCGCGGGGCGGATTACATTCATTTTATGAAACAAGTCACGGGCCGGTCAAAATTTGATGAAGGGCCGCGTTTGGCCCCCGGGCCGGACTTTGGACACGTCTGACCTAGAGAATCAATAACAGGAAAAATCCCCAAGATGTTAAATATAATGTGACGGATCAAACCCAACCAGTCTGATCTTCAGAGTTATATAAGCCCTGCTTGAACAAGAGCAGACACGCTTGCACTGCCGATGTTCATTTCTTGTTCTCTCCACCAGAGAGAGACTGAAGAAACCAGTGCAGAATGAATGCAGGACATGTTGTGACTGGTGGCATTACCGTTCATTTGTAGCATAGCCACACGCCGTGCACTGGAACTCCCAGCGGAGAGTGTGCTGGAACAGAGCCTGAGCCCAGGCGTCACGCCGCAGGAGGAGAGGCAGCGCAAACACCGGAGTCTCCATCTGACCTGAAGCACGGACACCATCATCAAACGCTCGGGGAATCCCCCCCCCCGCTGATCTTACCCAAGTCACAGCGGAGCGTAGGCTGAAGGAGTCTGAAGACCTGCAGACGGAGAGCGGAGAGCTGCTGCTCGGCCTTGAGCAGGACACTGAGAGGAACTCTGCTCGCGTCTGCAAAGAAGCATCACGTTAGACTCACGGAAGACAAGTAAACGAATCCACCGAAAACCCCTCTCACCTGTGCACTTCTGCTCCTCGGCTTTCAAGGCTGTGTGTATCTTATCATAGACTGAACCAAGGCTCCACACTGGAAAGGCACTGGATGAGGCAGACGGCGTGCGGTCCACCAGCTTGATGTTCTGACACGGAGTCTCTCTGATGCTCCTGCAGTTCACAAGGAAAGCCAGCATCGAATCCAGCCAGCACAGGTTGTCTGTGTTTTTCCAGAACAGATGAGACGGCACAGGCACCAGCTTCGACGCTTCCACGTTAACGTCCGTTCCTGACACGTTCTTGACCTCATCTACAGAGCTGGACACACACCCATCCCCCGCCGTTATCGCAGGTGTACACATGAGCAGCTCGTCTGGGTGTGAGTCCTCTGCGGCTCGATCACTAGCGTCTCCGTCTGTGTAGATCTCCTGGGGAATCTCGGCGTCTGAAACATCAGCGTCGCTTGAGTTGGGCACCGAGGTCAGCAGCACTGGACTCTCTTCTCTTGCTCTCGTGAACGGAGACGTCATCTTTTCCTCTTCAGGCAGCTGGGAAACGTTCCTTTGACGTTCTGGCGACTCTTTACACAAATCAGCAAGGACGTCTTCCAGAGGTCGACTGACCAGAGGGTAAAGACACTGCAAACAACACAACACAACACATTAAAGAACTGAACGTGTAAGCGTTGTGGGTAACAGGAGAAATGAATGAATGATACTAAAGACACAATCTAGACTTGTGCTATTCCAGCTAACGATGCATCTGTTAATCAGCTGTGAGAGCATCGATTGGAATGAAGACACGCGACGCACCGCTGGGTTTGTGCAAAGCTCCACCGTGTCCTGCAGGCTGATGGCGTAGATGCGGAGCGCGCTGGTCTGGCCTTTCACGCAGCACCACGGACAGTTCCCTGACGACTCCTTCCTGTCCTCGTACTGCAAAAACACAACAACATCATCATCATGATCATAATAATAATGAGTATTTGTAGGGCGCGTTTCACAGTTTTAACTGTCTCAAAGCGCACGTGTAAATATGTAAGGGAAGTGTTGCTTTTTATTCAATTTATCGTCTGGATTGTTGGTGTTAAGTAAGTGGTTATGACAAGACAAAGACCAGCGACACCAAATAATCATCAGAAGAAAGGCAGACCACGCCTTCAACCCCCTGAGGTTACTCTTTCGCCTTTTACACAGATCTGTTTTTTGTAGTGTGGTGTTGCGACTCAATGCACAACTTAAAACCCAAATCAAGTGACTAGAGCAGCTTTGCACAAGTGACAGAGGGGAGAACAGAGTATAACTGACTTTTCCAGAATACCCCGCCACTGACGGGGCCGAAGCCCCTGTACCAGTGTGTGTGTTCATTCTCATGCCACTAAAGTCTTCTGTCCCTGGTGAAGACGCCGCTGCTGCACACGTGACGTGTCCGAGAGCCCGGCCTAACTGCGTCAACACGCTACGGGGAGAAAGAACAGACGTTATTGGTGTGACGTCATGTCATCGCTTATCGAACGACGTCATGTCATCAAACTTTTCGAAATTCTTAAAGACCTTTAGAAAAACGGTTATGCAATCTAGACAATACCACCACTACTACCCTATATGTGTTTTTTTAAATAATTACATCACAAACAAATGAGTACAACTCAACTGAGCATAATATGCCTATTACCTTTAGAACTGTTGGAGTCAACAAAGCCGCAGAAATGCAAACCTAAAAGTAAAATTTTAACCATGTAAAAAAATGAAAATAAAAAAATAAAAAAATAAAAAAATAAATAAATAAAATAAATAGAAGCCAGCCAAACGAAAACGCGATGGTTTGTTTTTCACTGATTCGCGGCTAACGACATGTGGACAACGAGGAAAGTCAGTCTGCGAACATACAGTCACGCACGACATCGGCCGCGAAACTCACCTCGTAAACGAATGGACTGTGAAGAAGACCCGACCCAGTACTTAGCAATAGATTGGACAGTTGCAGAACGCCGGTAGGAGACATTTCCATGTGCATGCTCGCCGACGTTTGAGCAACGTACCACTTCCGGTTTAGAAGGAAACGCTGCCGCCTGACGTTTTACAACAATTCGTTCTCGTCTCACGAGCGCCATCGTGTGGGAAATCTTTTAAAAATAAAAGAAATACTTAAAAGTATTCTTCCACTTTGAAATTTGATTGTCGTGTAAGTAGTAAATTTCAATTAAAAAAAACTTTGAAACGTTTCCTGCTTGTCATATTAGTGTAATCTACATGTAAACAAACATGGTTCAGTTCGGACCCTTCACACACACTGTAAACCCGAAAAGTACTACTGACTTAAATAAAATGAGTACACCATTTTACAACATGGAAGCTAAAAAGAGTCAAAAATGTGTTTCTTTGCAATGAGAGATAATACATCACTGTCTCTCTCTCTCTCTCTCTCTCTCTCTCTCTCTCTCTCTCTCTCTCTCTCTCTCTCTCTCTCTCTCTCTCTCTCTCACAAACACACACACACGCACGCACGCACGCACGCACGCACGCACACACACACACACACACACACACACACCGTTATTTTACTCTATAATCCGATGTTGCACATGCAGTGTGTGTGTGCGTGCGTGCGTGCGTGCGTGCGTGCGTGAATGAGTGAGTGTGTGTGTATGTGTGAGTGTGTGTGTGTGTGTGTGTGTGTGTGTGTGTGTGTGTGTGTGTGTGTGTGTGTGTGTGTGCGTGCGTGCGTGTGTGTGTGTGCGTGTGTGTGTGTGTTGGAGCTGGCTGTTCGCAGACAGACACAGACAGACAGTTTGTCTATCAGTTTGTTTGTGATAATGATCAACATACGTTTTTGAGGCTTTGTGCATCCCGAATTCTTGGTCGGAACTCAGTGGTGTTCTCTTCTTGTTTACAATAATAATAGTGATAATAATAATAATAATTATTCGTATTATTGTTATTATCGTATTGAATTGAATTGAAAAAGCCTTTAATAGTCCCACAGTGGGGAAATGTCACGTCACAACAGCAGCAACAAATCCAAACAAACAAATAAACAAACAAACAATGATGCGTGCGTGCGTTATGGTCATGTTTGTTAGTTTATTTGTTTGGATTTGTTGCTGCTGTGACGTGACATTTCCCCACTGTGGGACTATTAAAGGCTTTTTCAATTATATATATATATATATATATATATATATATATATATATATATATATATATATA
>MU204274.1:602538-632019 GCA_017309775.1 Paedocypris sp. Pulau Singkep
AAAAATTTTTTTATATATATATATATATATATATATATATATATATATATATATATATATATATATAGAATTGAAAAAGCCTTTATTTTATTATAATAACAACAATAATAATATATGTATATATATATATATATATATATATATATATATATATATATATTATTTTTTTATCACCTAAACATTTACTCTGACATCCTCGCCTCTACTGTTCCTGTCCCACAGAATGACCGTTTTTTCATGTTTTTCTGAATGGAAATAATCAGACAAGAAATTGATGTTACTCTTGGTGTCTTGTTTGAGAGAGAGAGGGAGACAGACAGACAGACAGACAGAGGAAGACACGTAAATATGTATCTTGAATACACTATTTTATTGCATGCTTGTTATACTGTTGTAACGAGATTTGATTTTTCATACTGTCTTGCTGTAATTTCTTTTACAACGTGTAAAACAACGAGTTTCCGGTCTTAAATCGCCTTCAAATCATCTGATAATTAGCGTAAAACAAGCCCTACGTGTTACGCCATTCTGATCAAATTAACCCATAATTGCAAATTTTGTTGGTGATATCAGCAAATCGTCGGCTGTACCGGCCACATTTCGGCAATTGTTTCTCGTCGCGTCACCCGTTAAACCCGCGGAAAAACGTCCTCGTTCATCCGACTGCGTGACAACACGACACACACTCCAGCGCCGCAGCCGAGACGGAGAACACGGCGAGAGAAACTCACACACACTCCGCAGTTCGTATTAGCCCGCCGTTTAAAACACTCGTGACGTCTGACAAAAGGCGCCCAATCACAGACCGTCTCTTATTAGGACAATGGAACGCGCTCGTCCAATCAGACAAAAAGCAGACCTGGCGGCAGCCAATAGTAGCGGTGCCTATAGAGAGTAATGCTGGCGGGTGAGAGAACAGAGTGCTGCGTAGCGCAGTAGTTCCACACTCGCTCACTCACTCCCTCACTCACTCCCGGCCATTGCAGTCCGTTCCTTCACTATCCACACAAGACAGAAGTGTCAATCCGCGAACGTCCGAAGTGTGAGGTAAGTGCCGGGGGGATTGTTCTTAACATTTACCTACATGTACATCAATGAGCCATTTCGTACAAAATGTTTAAAAACAATGGTTTGCGTTTCTTTCAAAATGAAAGGTTCTGTGTCGCTTTTCATTAAAAAAATCATTTCGACGTGTTGCTCAAAACGGCTAAAAAATGTCGCTATTTTCCTTTAATCAGGAGAATTTGTAAAATGGTTTTAAATTGAGATGTGTTTTTCCGTGAAGCATCATTAGCTGGAGTTTGAGATGACAGAATCCGCGAACGGCGACAGTGCGAGAAGCAGCAGCCATTGAGGCGAATGGGTCGTTAACTGTTCGAAACGACGAGAGAAAAGGAGAAAATAAAACTAGCGTTTGTGCGAGTGAACCAGCGCGAAAGAGGCGAGTGTGTTTCCCCGGAGCTGCGCCGTAATGGCTGACTGTCCTCGCCGCCGCCGAGCCGCACACAGGCGCACTTACACGCAACTTTTTCCCATCGCCTTCTTTACATCGCCGAGCTCGAAATTTGCCCGGTTTTCGCCGGAAAACAAAAATCTAGTCTCTTGTCGGTCTAATGCGGTATTTTGCGTATCTGTCCGTGAGCGGGAAGGCTGTCGGATCAGCGGCTGAAGCGAGGCGGGTTGCGCGCGGCACCCCCTATAGCACCGCGGTGTAATGGCTGAGCGCTGACACAAAGAGAAGGAGCCATATTCTCACTGTTAGTGCGTGAAGACAAGCGGCCATTGCGAGTCCGCCGCACAGACTCTATGTATCACTGTACACCGGACGAATGCGCTGTTTTGCGTAGGAAAGATTCGCGGTCAGGAAAACCGACCCGTGCGGCTCGACTGTCGCGTCCGAAAGCGAGCAGGAAGGCGGGCGGAGACATTTTAGGGGGACTTTCTTTCATGAAGACGGCTTTCTCACAAAATGGAAGAAGAAATATTGCCGTCGTTGTTGACCTCCTTTCCTTCGGCGAGAGCGAGCGAGCGCCATTGCTGTTTTAACGGCATACACACAGAAACGGCTCGTTTCGGCCAGTCAAGTCGATTCATTGCACTTTCTCGAGTTTTCTGACGCGGCGCGTGTTTTGTTACAAAAATGCACAATTTAAAAATTTTCAATTTACATTTCAAGAACATGTATATTTTCAAAGGTTTTCACACTTTTAAGATAAAAAAAGCGAATATCCAAAAGTTCGAGTCTTGAAGTCATTATGGAATTTATCCAGTAATAGCATCAACTGAACGCTGTTTTTGAGCTGAATGAGATATTTGGAGCCGTTTTGTTCTTTCCGTCGGTTTTGTTGATAAGAACAAGAAACTTTAAAACGCTCTCTTTTCGCGCCTGCTATTATAGTGAGGATTTTGAGTCAGTTGGCAAATTAGTTTTATATGACAATTTTAGAGACGATACGTTGTTTTTAGCTTTTTTTTTTTTTTTTCACTGTCTGTTTGTTTTGTCAAGGATATTTCAAGCAAACATGGGGAAGGATCCAACAAAACCAAGAGGCAAGATGTCTTCTTACGCATACTTTGTCCAGACGTGCCGGGAGGAACACAAGAAGAAGCACCCTGAGGCATCGGTCAACTTCTCTGAGTTCTCCAAAAAGTGTTCAGAGAGATGGAAGGTCTGGCTCGTTGTGGGGTGAAATCTGCATTCATCTCTGCACCACAATTAATGCTTTACACATTCACAGACTATGTCGGCCAAGGAAAAGGGAAAGTTTGAAGATATGGCCAAACTGGACAAGGCACGTTATGAACGGGAGATGAAGAATTACATTCCACCCAAAGGCGAGAAAAAGAAGAGGTTTAAGGACCCCAATGCTCCCAAGAGACCCCCGTAAGAACTCAGCCGAAACAATTGCAGAATTGTGTTTGACATTTCTGACTTTGTTTCTTGGTCTGTCCCAGATCTGCCTTCTTCATTTTCTGTGCTGAGTTTCGACCCAAGGTGAAAGAAGAGACCCCGGGCCTGTCAATTGGAGATGTGGCCAAGAAACTGGGTGAGATGTGGAACAAGACCTCATCTGAGGAGAAGCAGCCGTACGAGAAGAAGGCGGCGAAGCTGAAGGAGAAGTACGAGAAGGTGAGAATGGATGACACCGTCAGGAGCCTCCACACTAGAGCACGCACTAAGAACACGCTGCCTTGGGTTTGACTTTCAGGACATTGCGGCCTATCGCTCTAAAGGCAAAGTGGGTGGTGCGACTAAGGCTCCGTCCAAGCCCGACAAGGCTAATGATGAGGATGATGATGATGACGAGGAAGATGAAGATGAGGATGATGATGACGAGGAAGAGGATGACGAGTAGATCATTTCTGTGTAGAGCTTAGCTTGTTGTCTATAAAGCATTTAACCCCCTGTACACTTTACTAAGGCCATAAAATGGGTACATAAAATGAAAAAAAAAATGCAATTCTGTGTATATTATATGTTTTTAAGCTGTACAGTTTCTTTTCTTTTCCTTTTTTGTATAGTTAACACTACAAAAGTGTCATTTGTGTTTGTCCAAATGCCCCCAACCTTTCACAGCAATGGTTCTGGTGCCACAATCCTTCAACCGGTACAGTTCTGTTAACAGGGTTGTAAAATTGTCTTGGGGTCAGTGGAGTTTTAGCAGTGCACAGCACACAACCTAGATTTACGTGAGGTTGTAGTTCATATCTTTTGTTTGTTTATTTTTATTTTTTCAGATCAAATATTATCTTTGTTAGTATATTGCCGTATCAAAGTTATTTTACTGAATTTTGAATACCACTGTAATTGCAGAAATTGGTTAAAATGTAATTGTTTTGTTCTGGTTATGCTTCTGACATCAATAAACGTTCTTTTTTTAAAAAAAAAAAAAAAATAAATAAAATTAGCTTTCATTGTATCGCACATGTAGCTCAACTGTAAGGCAGAATGTGTTTGACCATGTCATGTTTTATTCCTATCTGCCTATCCTATCTTGCGTAAAACATTGGCTGAATTATTCATGTTCTTTCGTTTGCAGACAGCACAATGTTATTGCTCTTCTAATTTGTATTGTTATTTACAATATTTCTTCAGGAACTACGTACTGTACTTTAAAATGATTTGATTTATACTGTGATTAATTCTAGTTTGCCAGAATGGCTGCTGGTTTTCTAACGAATTTTATGTTTTCGAGATTCAGATAATACTGTATCCAGTCAGTCCTTATTCTATGGTGGTTTTCGTGATGAAGAAAGGCTTAAAAAGAACAGGAAACATCACCGGATAAAAATCGGGCTTAATCCGAGGCGCCTGCTGTTCATCTTCTCAAACTGCACGTTATGGTGGCGAACCGCGACTCAGTGCGTACATCTACTGCTTTGTCTCTTTTTTGCATATATATTCCAAGCATAACCACTTTAATCGTATACGAATAGAAATCGCCGACTGACCATATCACGATTTCCACTCACTCGTTCTGTTTATTTGATAATGTATACAAGTACTTTTTCTGAGTACTCCTTGAGAGATCAGTGGTCAAAACTCTAAACGCTAAGATGAGCTACAGGATTGATGTTCTTTTGAAAGAATTCTGAATTGAAGTATACACTAAGAAGAAGAAGACATGAACTTTATTAATCCCTCAGTGGGGAAATTCGTCTCTGCATTTAACCCATCCGAACTGGGAGCAGTGGGCAGCCACACGGTGCGAGAGACAACCAGTACAACTAGTGATTTCAATTTGTAAAACATATTTCTTATACCGTATGTAATATCGTAACCAGCCGCGGTATTTATTAACTTAACAATTTTGAATCGGTTTTCTAGGCCCCTCCCACAGTGCACACGTCCATTCATGTGTTCATCATTCACTCTATCAGCACAGCAGCCGCTTCAGTTTGCGTCTCTCCGCGGCCATGGTAACGTCGGCTGCAAGCGGATTGTAGATCAGAAGATTGTAACGTGGCTAAAAAGTAAGCTATCAATTGATGTGCATTTCAAAAACGTGATTTTACGTACGGTAACAGGACGGATCGTAATTCTCTGAAACGAATCTGAACTTCATAGTTTTGTTTTTGCTGCAATTCATTTTATTACCAGCGGCCTAAATCGTGCTTGTTGTGCAGTGTTGCCCTGTGGGTAGTGTAGTCTTTTTAATGTAGCTGTAGCGTCTCAGCTCTGCTCTACATAAAACAAAAATACTACAAGTCCCATGTCTGGCTAGCTGCTCCCGCGCTGACGTTTGCGCTGTTTTTACTCGTAATCGCGGCTTGATCTAAGGTGATTACTGCAATCTGATGAATCCGAATGACTGAACATGCTATGGTCAATTTGTCTACTAATACAAATACAAAATACAAAATTACAATAATACGGGCACGATGTGTAAACAATGCACATGAATACTGATGCGTTATGATTCTCAATGTATTTTTTTTTTTACTTTTAACTTAAAATCTCCAGAAACATTAACATGTTTTAAATAAGCAAATATGTAGATGCATTTGAAGAGCACCACTGTCTTTTTGTCTTGAACCTTCTAACAGTGGTTTGTGTTTCTGTCAAACAGTACAAATGGTTGATCTCGCTCTTTTTGTCCTGATCGGCTCTATACTTTCAGTTTGTGCAGAAGCTCTGACGTCACTCAACTGAAACATTCCTGTCACTTTGTTCCTCGTGATGAGTCTTACTGAGATTAGTGACAATGCGAAAAAAGGGAGAGAATTTGCACTATTAGGGAACTACGACGCCTCCATGATTTACTACCAAGGTGTCCTGCAACAGATCCAGAAGCATCAACAGTCTCTCCAGGACCCGGGCCTGAAGGTCAAGTGGCATCAAGTAAGATTTCTGTCTGTTTGTTCAAGTTCAGTGCATTTGTAGAGCGCTTTTCACAGTTACAACTGTCTCAAAGTGTGAAAATGCAAAAAAGATTTTTTTTATCATTTTGATGATGCATTTTATTTTTCAACAATTTATCGTTGATGTTAAGATAATGGCTATGATTATGACCAGTGAGCAAAGGGTTCTTCCGGGTGCTTGAAATCCTTCAAAATGCGTGATTTTCAGTCCTGTGTTTTCAAGGCCTTGAAAATGCTTGAAATTTAAATTTTTTAAGTGCACATCCTCCAGACCGGATCCAAACTTAGGCGGTTCTGGTGTCTGGTTTCTCTCTTTTGATTCACAGATTCCAAGAGTGAGACAGACAGAAAGAAATATAAATAGTCTGTGAGTAAACAGCCCGTGATCACTATGATCCAGGTCTGATTAAAAAAAAAAAGTGCAGAAAGCGGCAAGCATGATCACCTTTATTGTGTCCACAGCTGAGTAGAGCCCGTCCGAAAGCGTTACAATGTTTACAAACTAAAGAAAGTCTAATTTCTTACTTTAAATAATTAGAATACAAAATAACTTGAGTAAGGTCTACTACAATTTAATATCCATTTTTCCATCAATAGCTTATTATTATTATAATAACTTTCTCCCCAAAATGTTTCATTTTGATTGTGTTTAGGCGAATTTTGATGCTCACACAGGGGGCATCGTTCCGAGCTGTCTGCTTGACATTCTATCCATCTCTTCTAGTCGTACGGCAATCAGCGCTCAGGAGAGGAGTGAATCATCAAAATCAAAGCCTTAGAATAACATGGAGTGTCATAATTAAAGATTTTGAGAGTCTTATGAGGTGCAGGTGTGATTTAGTTCAGAGCAACTAGACTTGGCAGCCTTACGATACGATTATATTAACTTATTAGATATGTTTATATTACAGATCAACATATGCTTTGTTGAAGAGATGCGTCTTCAGTCTAGACTTAAATTGACTCACTGATTCGGAGTCTCATATTGTGCTAGGCAGAGCATTCCATATAGTTTTGGTGCTAAATATGCAAAAGATCTTCCTCCCTTGTAGATTTTGGAGATTCGTGGTGTTATAAACTGGCGGAGTTTTGAGAGCGCAGCAGTCGTGTAGACTCGTAGTAAGTGATGAGCTCACTGAGAATGAGATATAGAGGAGCTGAAGTGTTTAGTGCTTTATAAGTGATTAAAACAATTTTAAACTGAATGCAAAATTTGGGACCAGTGTAGCGATTGTATCAGTTTTTCTGCATCCGGTCGGGAGAGCATGTGACGCAGCTTTGAGATATTCCTGAGCTGAAAAATGACTTTAAAGAGAAGTTTATTATCAAAAATGACACCTAAGTTTTTCACTTTAGGTGAGGATGAGAGTTTTAGCCCGACTAGGGCTTCATACTGTATTCAGGTGCATCCATCTTTAAGTTCAAATCAACAAGTAATAATTCGGTTTTGTCTGAGTTCAGCATTAGCTAATTACTTGTCATCCAATCACTAATGTCGCTGAAGCAATCTAGTTTGTTGGAAAATTTGAGATTTCGTTAGGCCGTGCAGAGATATAAAATTGTATTAATTTGCATTCAATTGTTTCATCTGCGTAACAGTGGAAGTTATGACCATGCCTTCTGATTATGTCCTCTAGTCTAGAGGAAGCATATAAAGTGAGAATAGGAATAGGCCGAGCACTGAGCCTTGTGGAAGTCCATAATTAATACATAAATGTAAAAAAATATTTAAAACATGGACAAAATGGAAGCGATGTGTGTGTGTGTGTGTGTGTGTGTTCAAGGAAGCTTTTAACATACATAATTATAAATAATATATGCATGTCATAATGGTAAGACTTTCCATCTCTGTGTTTCCAGGTTCAACAGGAACTGTCAGAAGAGTATGAGCTGGTCAAAAGCCTGGCCAACACACTGGAGAGCTTTAACACAGAGAAACCGCTGGATCCCAACTTTCTGGCAGATGAGGGTTCACGAGACCCAGACGTCTGGCCTCCTCCGACTCCGGCGGAGCACAGGTGAGCAGAAATCATCATCAGTGACTGACCAATCACTAGCCACTGCTAAACCAGTGCTTGTGAACTAATGAAAAACATTGCTCAAGAAAAACACATAAAACAAAATAAATGAAAAAGATTGTTGAGAGAGACTATCTTTGTTGCAGGGGACCTGCTCAGGTGAAGAAGCACATGGCTGCACCTAGAGCCCAGAAGAAGGAGTTTTCTGTAGTTCAGCAGCGTGGACCTGCGGCGAGGAACCAACCCAATGCAGGTCGTGTGCATAAAGCCAAAGAGGAAAAGGTTTGTGACCGAATATCATAGTCCAGACTTGATGTTTCAGATAAACCTGCTGCATCTGTGTGTGTGTGTGTGTGTGACAGAATAAGAGAATCGGCGTGGAAGGAGCCGGTGAAGGAAGAACAAAGTTTGAAGGAGCGGGCTATGATAATGAATTAGTGGAGGCGCTGGAGAGGGATATAGTGTCTCGGAAACCCAACGTTCATTGGTATTGAAAAAACGGAAAGCATCAATAATGTCCCAAATCATGTCTCATCGATAATGTGCCAGATATCCCAATAAGCAAAATACAACACACACACACACACACACACACACAGAGCATGACATGTAGCTTAGATTAATAGGCTTTCTGTGTCACTTTTGAATGTCTGTGAGCTGTAGATCCACCGCTGTGATTCAGCGCTGGTTGTGTGTACAGGGAAGACATTGCTGATCTAGAGGACGCCAAAAAGTTGCTGCGAGAGGCCGTGGTGCTACCAATGTGGATGCCAGACTTCTTTAAGGGGATCCGCAGGCCGTGGAAGGTCCGTGTTACAGATAAACATTGCTTTTGTGAATAACTCCTCCTGTAATTTTGGTGCGTTTGCGTGTTATATCCACCAGGGGGCAGCTAAAATGTAATAAGATCAGAAATGTGACAACACTAAATAGATGGCAACTAAACTCAGACATCTGGTGTATCAAAGTGGATTCACCACCACTAAAACGTCCGTCTCTCTTAGTTGATGTAGAACTGCGTATCTGTCTGTCCTGGTTCTAGATACAGTATTTAGTTTGACATGCTGTGTGACGTGCTGTCCGTGTAGGGAGTTCTGATGGTGGGACCTCCTGGCACAGGGAAGACCATGTTGGCAAAAGCTGTCGCTACGGAATGTGGCACAACCTTTTTTAACGTGTCCTCCTCCACACTGACCTCTAAGTACCGAGGGGAGTCGGAGAAGCTGGTTCGGCTGCTGTTCGAGATGGTGAGTGAGGATCCTTCTGTCTGCTGGAGCGCTCACATACAATCACGTCTATCTGATTGTGTTTAAAAGTAAAAATTCTTATTATTATGTAATACGAGTGAATAATTATTGTCAGGTGCATATTTGGGTTGTTATTCGCTTCCTGTCATTTCTTTTGAACAGGCTCGTTTTTATGCTCCCACCACTGTTTTTATCGATGAGATCGACTCGATCTGCGGGAGGCGAGGGTCATCCGATGAGCACGAGGCCAGTCGCAGGGTCAAGTCGGAGCTACTGGTGCAGATGGATGGTGAGTCGGCCTTTTCCCATCCCGGAGGCATCGCCGATTGTTGCCTTGTCGTGTGATGACATCAGGTGTAGGTTGCACACAAGAAAATGAGGATCCATCCAAAATGGTGATGGTCCTGGCTGCTACAAACTTTCCCTGGGACATTGATGAGGCTCTGAGACGACGACTGGAGAAGAGGATCTACATCCCACTGCCCACCGGTGACCGTGCCCTTCACACGCTGACCGCCTGAATCACACGAGACTAAATTGTGTGCCACCTGAATTGCAGCGGAAGGCCGTGCAGAGCTGCTCAAGATTAACCTGAAGGAGGTGGAAGTGGCGCCTGATGTTGATCTGGTTGTTATCGCTGAGAAGATTGAGGGTTATTCCGGAGCCGATGTGACCACCGTCTGCAGGTACACCATGTTTCTTGACCGTGTGATGCTTCCTTCATCATCATCACTATGCTTGGCTTTCAGAGACGCGTCAATGATGGCAATGCGGCGTCAGATCCAGGGTCTGGCCCCGGAGCAGATACAGGCCCTGTCTAAAGATGACCTGCAGATGCCCGTCACCATGGAAGACTTCCAGATAGCAATTAAAAAAATCTCCAAATCCGTCTCCACTACAGACTTGGAGAAATATGAATCCTGGATGTCCGAGTTTGGCTCGGTTTGAAGAGACGTGATCGCTGAAGTGAGCAGTACCATCGTACCTCACTTTACCAAACGATTGCCCGCCGACAGCAGTTTTGTAAAATGGGCTGCGTTTTGTTTGTAAATCCGGAAATCTGTCCCAAGTGTCAGTAAATTCAGACAAAATGTTTTTATAATGTGATAAAATATTGTAATAACTGTAAAATAACACATGTTTACTCCACCATCATTAATCTTGCAATAATCTCGTGAAAACTGGGGTGTAGCCGGTGTAGGTACTAAAAAGGCTCGGCCTGCTAAATGGGCTCTGGGTCGTGCGACTGGTGATGACGTCACATTACGGTGACACTACTTGGACAAACCACGTAGAATTGCGATGTTTTTGCCAATAACCAGCAGCTGCAGAAGCGCAGAATAACCGTCTGAGGCGCCGGGAGTGGGCGGAGCCTTTATAGGCATTTTGTACTTCCGTGTTTGCTACTTTTTACAGTTTAAACCCCGCGTTATTAAAGTTATATTCAGGCATTCTTCTTAAACGATTGAATTGAAAAGATTGACTTCCGTCTGTATATGGGTTGCATATGTATATACACATATTGTGACACTTTGTTTTTAATTCAGCAGAGATTAAAAAGTCTTTATGTGTGAATTTATAAAAAATCATTACGCCATCCTTCCAAGCCGATTTTGCAACTGAGCCAATATCCTACCTACACCGGATTAGCACGGACCCTGAAGTCACCAGGATGTTAGCCGAGCGTCTCACGCTGGTTGTACTTTTCAACTCTCGCTCTTTTGTCAACAAAAGTGTCAGTTCGTTCTTGCGTGACGCGCCAGCGTTTCCGGAAGCAAGATATTTGAAATTGTGTTATTTCTGTTTAATTGTTTTTTATTTTTTTGTTTTTTGCCGGCCCGTACACAAATAATAAAAAAAAAACATTTTACACGTCTGGACTCTTGCATGTTTTACTCAAAAGATCTCCCTGCATAATAGTGGTAAGAAAAACACTCGCTTTACATTCTTGTCATTACAGCCTATTGTATAGTGAAGTAATTTTGTAAACAGGAACGATATTTTGTCAACAACGCCCTTCGTTAAAAGAAAATTTTGTTAACAGTTATCTGTAAGTCGAGGTACCACTACTGGAAAAAAAACCGAGCTTTTGAAGAGATGGGTGCTTAAGATTTACTGTACGAGCCTCTGGAATGTTTCAGCATCTTGGTTAAGAGATCCTAATAATTGTGGGAAGACGTGACTAGAATCTTTACTGTTTGTTGTGAATAGCCTGAGCGGTCGTTGGCCAAGTGACGAAAAATCGTGAAAATCCTTTAAGCCAGCTTCTTTTTAATTGTGCACCGGTGAAAAAATACTCCAACAAAAACAACAGAACGCCCCAAAATCCCACAGCAAAAATAAAACAAAAAACTATACAATATATATGCTGAGAACCACTTCCTACTATTGGCTTTCTTCAACACACACGGCATCACACCACTACCTTGCCCCCTTCCCCTGTAGAGTGCCCGGGCCACCGTTTTTAAATCTGTAGCCCCGCCTACTGACACACCCACTTCCGGCCGACAGGTATTCTACCGATTTCAAAATTACACACAGTCTGTTACAGACAGATTGTATGATACAATGATAATCCACATTGTCTACATTTTGTGTGAGTGCAAAAGTCCAGGTTTATGTGCATTATGTTCTTGTGTGTGCTTATATGAGGGAACGTGCCCCATGGTTCGTTAGGGAGCGTCTCCCTGACACTGTTGTTGTGCCGATTTGTTTCTTATTATTCTCTGCTGCTCTAAGGCCCAAAAGCATAAGGTGTAAAACAGTGAAACCTTGATATCTAGTTGTATATCGAGCCAGTCAGACCAATCATGTTGTTAATCTTATGATTGTTGAGGGTTTGCCTGGATACATCTCGTTGTTAGTTACATTATCTGTTCACTGAGCCTGCTCTTCTAAATGAAGGATCATTGTCTCCAACATACACACTCTTACAATGATCAGATACAAACTCTGACGCTCCACGAACCACCGGCATTCTGTCATGCTTGATTTATAGCTTTGTTAAGGAATCAGGCTTATTATGAAAAAATATTAGGCTTAATATTGACTCAAATTGTACTATCTTTGTCTTTAGCTTTAGTCTAATCCAGGGGTTTTCAAACGTGATCGTTTTGGTCCAAAATCAACCCGTTTGACCCGTCACTCTACCCAACTACTCCCTCCATCCAATGCAGTGAAGAGAAACACGTAAAGCAGACAGCGTGATGAATGGAGATGTGCAAGATAAATGCGAGAGCAAGGTTTTAAAATAAAATGACCATTGAGCTAAAGAAGTCTTCTGACTGATTTCTTTAAATAAATGTTCAGTTTTCCACAGTGTTTGAAATCTTCTACACTCACTTGCTATCTTGCGTTTCTTAGATGCTGCCAAAAATGCAAATAGCAAAAAAATAAAAAATTTGTGGGCCATATTCAACTATATCTTCAGAATTTGCTGCGGGCCAATAAAAACTGTATTTTTCTGTAGTTTGGAGACCCCTGGTCTAATCAGATCAGTATCATTGAGTCTCCAAAACAATTACGGTATAAATAATAAAGTAACATTTTTTATTTTTGTTTATTTTCCAGCAGTAACGATTTTTTGTTTCAGTCGAGACTCCGAAGAATATTTGACCGGTAGATTGAGATCCTGACATTGGGGTCATAATAACATATAAGGAAAGCAATAATAATCATAGAAAAAAAATTCTTGGTTTTTGGCTGTAATTCAAGTAGCTTTAAGAAGCTGTTTCAGATACAAACCAATTACTTCTGCCCACCATCTGTCCTCATAAAGCTGCGGTGATGGATTTGACCGAGCGTCGCATCTGTTGCACTTTTGCGCATTACGATATGAGTTATTGCATAACTTGACATAAATTGGTGCTGCCATTAATATTCACGTGGATGAAAGACATTAGCACGTATGATGTGTGTCCTATAGTGCCTGTGTGCATTTCACTTATTACGTGCATCGAATGCCAAATTTCATGGTAATATTTTGTGCTTAATTTTTAAGTTTAAGTGCTTAAGTTTAATATTTCTGCATGAAAGTTGAATATGCTGAGTTCAGGAAATGAAAAAAATATTATAGCTTAGCAGGATCTTCTGTTCTTCTTTCGGCTACAGTTCCCTGTACACACACACACACACACACACACACACACACACACACACAATTTTTCACACACACACACACACACACACACACACACACACACACACACACACACGCACACACAATTTTTGTTGTTTATTACACTTATGATTTCTGCAGTGTTATTTTAATTAAAGCGTTCATCAGCTGTTTCTCCTTGCGGATCTCTGGAATATAAGTACACGATCGGCTCATCATTTCCCGCGGCGTCTAATTGCTCGAGCTGCTGTAAGCACAGAACATCCCATAAGGGGAAAGAATTATGTTAGCTGATCAACATGGTCGATCAGTAATACAGCAGACAGACGGTGTTTCTTTACCTTCACACACACACACACACACACACACACACACACACACACACACTTTACAGTATACAGTTGAATTTTACCAGTTAATATTAGGTTGAACTCAAGTGTGCATGTTCACATGGGCTGTTAGAAATGTAAGTCAGCTTCTCATTGTACTGCAACTCAAACCCTGTAATAAACATGAAACCCAGCGTCACTGGTTTGGAATGGATCAGCAGTTTTCGATGAATTGTAAGAGCATAAGTTTGTCCCAGAGTTCTTTGCTCTGAGTTGGAGATGGTGGCTGTGCTGGTGCTTCAGAAGTTAGAACCTGCTTGGGCTGAGTGATGCGTCTTCATAGAAAAGTTGATGACAGAATAAATGTTTCTGTTTGGAAAAAACTACTCTACAGGAGAATACAGACAATGTCACTGTTGGAAACACTACGCGATTTTTTTTAGTGTTTTATGCTTTCATCCAAGATCAATGACCAAATCAAGATGTTAATAATGAACCAATAAAGTGTCGTGTTTTGATTTGCTCAAGGAGAAGCCGATTCACTGGTGCCAGTCTCGTCTGACATGCTAACATTACAAAATGATGGTGAAGATGGTTCCGGACAGTGTCTTCCCCTCAACAACGCCAAGGCACTGGATCTTCAGAGGGGACCAGGTGAAGACATCACTGAGGCGATGGAGAACCTCCCTGAAGACCATTGCAGTAATCTAAACTTGAGGTCATAAATGCATGTATCTATCAGTCTTTCTACATCCAGATGGGAGAGCATAAGATGCAGCTGTGAGTAATTCCTGAGGTGAAACAACACGGCTCCAATGGACAAACACATACGCACGCCCGCGCACGCACACACACACACACACACACACACACACACACACACACACACACACACACACACACACACACACACACTTTTTGCTGCTATCAGCTTCTGCTGTCCACTTCAACTATCTTTGAACCTGCTCATTCACACTTTCTTAGTGCTTAGTTCAGCAGAACATAGTCTGGTGTGGTTCAAGCTGCTAGTGTGAGGTAAAGCAGCACTGTTGTTCTATCTCTCTCTCTCTCTCTCTCTCTCTCTCTCTCTCTCTCTCTCACGCACGCACGCACGCACGCACGCACCCAGGCCAATCGAAGTCGCGCGTTTTTTCCTCAGCCTAACCAGCTCCGGTTTCCCCCGCTCGCTCGGTCTTTCCTCCCGTCAGCTGCCGCCATGTTGTTCTGAGGCAGGATGACAGCACAGACGGAGCCCAGACGAAGACGGAAATCAGCTTGAAAAGCCGTTGATTCTCGGCTCTCGGCGACGGGGCGGCCGGAACGCTTTTTCGAATATTTTGCTAAACAAAGTGCAGATTATTGTGTGTCTGCTATTCCCTTATGGCGTAGAGAGCTTTTATTCCGTGTCCGTGTCATTTCATAATGGGAGACAATCCTCCCACGTAAAAACGTATTGCGTTTGGAAATCGCACTGTTCCCCGGCGTTTGAACTGAAATCATGAGAAAGAGACAATCTGTGACCGAGAAGACGCTTCTCCGCCGAACACAAGACCAATAATATTACATTCACTTCGACGTCCGGAAGGATTCAACAATGACGGGCAATATTCCCATTGACATGGTAAGAAAAGGTTTCATTAGTATCCTCAAGACCTCGAAAAACTCAGAAGTGCACTGGATTTAACTTAAATTCTCATTACGTGTAAGATTCATTTCACCTATAGGTTTCAACTACTGTATTTGTAGATTTTTTTAGGCATCTCTAAATTCCCATTGACCCTGGTTGAGCTGAATCAGTAGAATTGACTATAACTATTGTACATCCGATCCAAAGAGCCCTATAGACCACAGATCATCACAACTAATTAGGCTGTAATTAGACATTTTTTATGCAGAAGTGCTTATTTTAAGGTCTAAATGTTGTCATTGATATCTGATCCATCTACACCTGCTCAAACTTCTTGGATGTGGGATCTATAAGGTAACTCTAGGTTATTTGACAATAACCAAGCGAAATCCCACCTCTACTGGGTAGAACTATGAAAATTAGCTTCTTGATGGTTTACACTTGGTCAAGCAGATAATAAGGAAGCGTGACCAATTTAACTGGAAACACCGTTCTTGTGATTGTACCCAATGCCCAGAATCAAACTAATGCTACGGTCACACCAAAATCCCTCTGTTAAAGTGATGATGTCATGGTTGTGGTGGGATCTGTGTGATTTTAAGCCGTGAGCTATGATGTAATGTGTCGTTGAGATTTTTAAAACTTTGTGTGTGTGTGTTTAGTAGTGTCTCTAGGTTTTGAGCTTGAGTGCTTTGAGACATTGGGAGACATCCTATCATCAGACCAACAATGCTAACATTTGTAGGTTTCAGTTTGTGATGTTTCAGCCTTTGACTTTGAGTGTGTAATGAAATATGAATGGTCGGACAGTTGAAGAGGGATTTAGAAATGTGATCTGGCATTGTTGGCTCCTCTGAAGTTGCCCTGCAGATTTCCCACGCTCACACTGAAACGAGCAGATAGATTTTGTTTAGTGTGAGTGGAAATGTATTCACAATGATAAATCTTTGATGTTGTTAAACTTCAGAACCATCTTCACATTCATTAGCAGGCGCTGGTTCGAGATGAAACTTTGCGTGGTCTTTGTGTGGTCTCCAGCTGAGGGGTGTTGAGAGGGGGCAGGGTTGTCAAACAATGCCAGTGTTTGTGTGTGTGTGTGTGTGTGTGTGTGTGTGTGTGTGTGTGTGTGTGTGTGCATATATCTCTGGGTGGGCACTGGAGTTTCTGTGGAAAGCTCATCATTTCAATGAAACAAGAGCTGTTTTGGAAGTGTTTGGCCCAGAGGTGTTACTTCAGATGTTCGTCCCTGGATCAGCAGTGCGACTTAGAGGTGTGAAGGTGGTTCTGTGCCGTTGTGTTGTGGTGCAGCATCACATCAGCGTGTGAATGGTGTGAACGGTGAATTCCTTCATTGAGATCCTGCAGCCCTGGTCTTCAGCCGCCTTGATTTCTTCCATGACAGTTGATGTGAAGTTTATACAACCATTGGGTTTCTCTCTCTCTCTCTCTCTCTCTCTCTCTTGACTGTCTTGTCTGTCTCTCTTGTCTGTCTTTTTTTCACTGTGTCTTACTCATGTGTGTGTGTGTGTGTTTGTATGTGTGTGTGTGTGTGTGTGTGTGTTTATTAATCAAAATGTGGAAATAAAACATAAAACCACTTTGCCAAATTAATTCCATACGTTACTATTCAAACAAATAAGCTTAAATCTCTCACGCACACTCCCGAGTACTGTGAATATATATTTTTCTTGACTTCAAGCATCCTTAGATTGCTAAACAGACATAAACTATAAATTCACGGACAATATACATTTGTATGAAACATTTATAAAACAGTGATTGCAGCAGGCCAGTCTGATTGTGTTAACGTCATCAGACAGTGACAGGAGAAGGAGGGTCTGAAGAGAGAGAAGGGGGCTGGTCTCGCTCAATAAAGAACCCTTTCAGTTGAGTGAGGAACAATTTACAGCAGCTCTGAGAAAGAGGAAGAGGAGCTCACACACAGAAACACTGGCATGGAATCTTTCAACATCAGTTTGGGTAAATAACACGCTATTGTAATGCTTGCACCCATATTTGGGTTTACACATCGGCACAGACGCTTCTACTGGGAAGATCTGCAGGACTGGACTCGTGGATGTCATGACTCCACTGCACAAGCATTTCTGTATTTTAGTGAGGTCTCTTGATTTCAGGCCTTGCTTGGCAAGCACCTAGCTCAGGGGTGCCCAAACTTTTTGATTCGCAGGCCACATTGGGTTCTAACATTTGACACAGGGGCCGGACCGGGCTTGCGGAAAAAAATACGCATTTTTGTATATAATTTAGTATATAACATTAAATAGTGTTTATTTCTATTTAAAAATGCATTTAAAAAAAAAAGAAAAAAACAGATATAATTCTAAAATGCAAATAAAGTGATTTAGCATTTTAAAAGCTTTTTAAGATGTGTTAATAAATAAAGCAATAAAACCTTCATAGTGGAACATTGAAAAAATATATATGATTTTGATTTAATTTTTTACAAGCTCGGGTGGGCGCGGTGAAACAAACCGTATTCGTTTGAGATCACATGGTGTGTTCACACACTGAACTGCTGCGAGAGCGTTTGAAAGACTTAAACGAGGCAAAAGAGCCGAATCTCTGAAAAGAGCCGAACTTCCCGTCACTATAATGAAGACCTTCTGTGTGGTAAATTTGTGGTGATTGGATGAAATTGCAAGGTCGCTAATAAATCGCGGGGTTTCGCTGAATTCGCGTGAATTGGCACGATGGCGAATCCTGGAGGGACTGAACACTGGACGCGAGCCGGATTACATTCATTTTATGAATCAAGTCACGGGCCGGTCAAAATTTGATTAAGGGCCACATTTGGCCCCCGGGCCGGACTTTGGACATGCCTGACCTAGGTGATGGTTGTGCGTGTCATAGATTAGTAAGTCTCCCTGTTTAGTGTCGGTTTTTATCTTATCAATTGGTCACTAAACACTTGGTGAAACACTTACTGTAACATTAGCTGACTGTGAGCAACAAACACAGCAGTGGCGAGGAAAACAAAAGCAGTTAGGAAATTTAAAATGAGAGCTGTAGATGAGAAGCTTGCTGTTGTCAGTCTCCGACATTCAGACTCAGGTGTACTCACACTAGGCCATCCATGCTTGGGTTCGATCGCACCGAACAAACAGTGCTTTGGTGCCCGGGCATTGACCTGAGTACCTAGTGTGAGTGATGAAGGACTTAACATCATCATAACAATAACATCATCTCGCTCTCAAAAGTTAAGAAGAACTATCTTCGTCCGAGTTACCAAATTGTCAACGTAGCTGCTTAAACTTTCCAGCATTCACTTAGTTTTCTCTTGCTTTGCTTGTCATGGCTCATGATTTAGTATATCTGTGTTTAATCCTGGTAATTTGCAACCTTTATTAGGGGTAAATAACAGGAACGTCATTGTCAGGATCCTTCATGGGCTCAGCCTGAAGAAAGCGTTAGAAATAGCTTTACAGTCATAAAGTTAGTTAGGGAAGCTGTTTGAGAAATGAGAGAGTGACAGTGATGAAGGACGACAGCGGCACTTTGTACGTCTGAAATACGCTGAACCAAAAGGCAGTTTCTCAGTGATGGGCAGCACAGTGACTGGCTTCTCCCCCGCGGCTCTCGCTCTCTTCCTGCAGATGTCGGTTCTTCTTCTGCAGTGCACACGTGAGCCGGAAGAGACCAGACATTCTCTCACGCCATGCCCATCCGTCTGTCGCATGTCTCTCGCTGCTTCAGAGAGTGACCTTCAAGACCAGCCACAGTAGCTCAAACACGTGTATGGGAACAATTTAGTGGCAAAAACATTCGCGAGTGAGAAACCTTGAAGCGAGCGAGCGCAACTCGATTTAGCTTGAACCCAGCGCGCAACCTGTGAAGTGAGCGCACGCTGTCGCTCGAATCTACATTCGCTCTTGCTCAGTTCTCGTCTGCGCGCCTACAAATCTTTATGGCACGATTTTTACTGGTTGTTCTGATTGGTCAAAGCGAACCAATCGCAGAGCAGCCCACCACCATTGTCCCGCCCACCACGACAGGTCCTGAAAGATTAAAGCAACAAATACGTATTACTTTTGCCGAGCAATAGTCCAGGCGCGTTATCTTTTTTAAATAATATTTTAAGATATCCTAAAATGTATTCTAGTCAGAATACCAATTGCATATATCTGTAATCGAGGTCTGATTAGTCACAACTACAGTACATTTTGCAGTTTTTAAATTTACAATTTGCACATTTAAAGTTGGAGAACAGCATTCACAGATACAACTATATCATTTGAAGATATCTTTGAAAATAAATCGACTATAGTTATAAATCAAACTAAATATATCTTAAAATGTTATTGACTTGTCAAAATAGGTTTTACATATTTTAAGATATCTTTATTAAAATGCATTCGGATATATCTTAAACTCCATTATGACTAGTCATAAATATCTATGAGATATATTTAATTATTTTACTACTAGTACACATGTATTAGCACTAGTAACAATATATTTGAAGATTAAAATGAGTAGGTATACATTTACGCTAGTATAAGCACCCACAATTAAGCTGCTTGTGCGGCGTAAAGTGCATAATAAAGTGATTTGATTTGACATCTCTATATGTAATAGTGGATATCTCTACTAAAGTAATTCAAGACGTCTTCAATTCAATTGTGACTAGGAGAAACTTCTTTAGAGATATCTTCAAACACTTTTCAATGTGAGTCTATCGAGCAATGTGACTAGTCGAAGTAGATTTGTTGTGACTCGTCAGAAATGTTTTATGACTAGTGCCGAAGGAATAAATGTTAATTCTTTAGCCGATTTGAATTTTAAGACCTGTCATGGTGGGCGGGACAATGGTGGTGGGCTGCGCCACGATTTTTGCACTTTGACCAATCAGAACAACCAGTAAAAATCGTGCCATAAAGATTTGTAGCCGCGCAGACTAGAACTGAGCAAGAGCGAATGTAGATTTGAGAGCGCGTTCACTTCACAGGTTGCGCGCGCTCGGTTCAAGCTAAATCGAGTTGCGCTCGCTCGCTTCGAGGTTTCTCACTCGCGAATCTTTTTGGCACTAAATTGATCCCATACACGTGTTTGAGCTTTTCCAGTCGGAGCTGCGTGGTTCTGTTTTTCAAAGGTGTACTGCTGTATGTTTGGACTTGAGGGAGGAACGTGTGTAGCACCTTTCATTCCCAGTCAGCGTTTGTGAGCGCGGCTCTGAGGCGATGAGCTGGTGTGTGGTTCATTGGCACGTCATTGATTTGGAGACGGACTGGCTAGTGTGAGTGAGTGAGTGAGTGAGTAAGAGAGAGAGAGAGTGCTTGCCCTTCAGGAGTGCTGATGTCCGGAAGATCTAGAACTAGTTCTGCGGTGTGAGTGGTGTGTCCGGCTCGTCAATAGAGTGAAGGACGCTGAGGAGGCGCTCCACCATCAAACGCTTTCGACAGAAAAGGAAGTGAGGGAAAAGGCCAGGACTGCTCGACCAAACTAGTTTCATCATTCACACATTTGCCTGCCAGTCCTGGGACTCCCTGACCACTGGGACACAACTGCACACGTAGTAGAGGATGGTTTTGTGTTGAGCTGTACAGCTTGAGGAGGACGAGTCTCTGTAACAGTCTGTCTGTCTGTCTGTTTGTCATCTCCTCGTCACGGACACTTGGCTTCTAATGCTAATGCGACATTCTGTTAGGAACTTAAAAGCATCTGCAAACGAATGTGAAAGAGTCAAAGTCTTGCATGAACTTTTGAATGGATTCATACAACAGACTGACACTGTGCTCTGCAGATGTTCCTCAGTGTTCCTCAGTGCTAGCACGGTTGCGTCTGCACCAGAAGTCAAGGTGACCAGAGAAGACAAACTGTACAGCCGGAAATCAAAGCAAACTGTATTTATAGAGCGGCACATCGCTGCACTGCCACAGAGAGGGGTGGGGCTTGAGATTGACGACATGCAGTGATGTTTTCATTGGCTGAATAAGAGAAATCAAGAAACATTAATCACAACGCAACACGTAGCAGTGGCTAAACAATAACCTGCTTTACTACCACACGTCACGTGGAGCCACATTTAAATGTGATTAATGTAACACTTTTTCTTGTGCTACTTTGTCACTGAAGTCTCTTCTGCGTAAATAACAAAGTTACCTGAATGAAGAAACATTAGCCGAGCAGCGGCACGCAGTTTTGGCCTGGACCTGGCATGCGGATCGTTAAATCCTTTCACTGGTGATTCACACGTTAGGTTCAAGGTTTGAGCCAGAAATGCTACATTTTTGGAGTCAGAACATACAGAAAGTAAAGTTTTTTTTTTTTAATATATTTTGAATACTTTTTGTGTTAATGCATGGGGGGTTGTTTATATTAACGTTGTGCTTATATTCGCGTAAATACTGTAGTGGCAGCGTGCAGGCAGGTCAACGTCATTCTAACTAGGCACGTTTGTATTGTCAAGCTAGTCAAAACTGTTGAAGTTTTCCAATTCCATTGTAACATAGTGATTAGAGCTGAACAATTAATCGTTAAAAAAACGCAATCTGGATTTTACCCCTCTCACAATCTGAATCCAGCATTTATACGATTCCGCTAAACTTTCTGATATACAATGAGCGGTTTCTGTCAGATCGCTCATGCATCCAAATAACACATGCATACAAAATATGCCATACATAATACTGTACCTTGGAAGTTTATTTTTCTTCTTGGGTTTAAGTTAAATATTTTAGACAGATTTGTGAAAAGAATTGTGATCTTTATTCTAAGCAAAGAAATTCAGATTCTCACTTTATCCAGAATGATGCTGCTTTACTGGTGATACAATGACAATAAAGGCATTCTGTTCTGTTCTGTTCTATTCTATTCTGTTCTACCCTCTTTTATTTTTCATCAAAAATGTGTCTGTTTCAGTTTTATCAGATGTTGAGGAATTAATTAAAGTGGAACAGTTTCCTGCCAATTCATCTTTTGTGACCAAGTGAGCACACACACGCACACACACTCTCTCTCTCTCTCTCTCTCTCTCTCTCTCTCTCTCTCTCTCTCTCCTGCTCTTTCTCTGTCTGTCTCTGACGTACAGTTACGCTACACACTCTCTTTTTTCTCTCACTGTCACTCACACACACACACACACACAGAGTACAGAACACATTTCTTTTTCTCTCATACAAGCCCTTTTATCTCTAATAATGTTTTTATTCCCGCTAGTTTTAGCCGTTGTGTCTGCGATGCACTTTGAGAAGTGTGAGGTGTTAGTTAGGGTGTGAGGGGGAACGCGTGGAGATGTTCTTACACACAGTGGCTCGTCCTGCACAGGAAGCGCTGCCTTTGCCGCTCTTGGTCCCAGCATCATACACGTCTCTGTGGTTACAGAATTATAAGTCTTCCTTCATAAGGGTCACATTGGTGGCTGATTGGCGTTTCTAGATGCGATGATGAAAGGCAGGTTTGTGATTTGTCCACTTCTCGTCTGGCTGCAGGTGATTCAGGTCAGCACTTTCACTTTCACTGCCACGCAACCGTTTCTATGGAGACTAGATGGTGTTGGGTTGCACTGACGTCTTGATATGTCTTATCGGTCAGGTGCAGCGCTGGGCTTGACAATATAAATGACCCGGTGTTCTACAATTCTGTGTTACACGTGAGGATTTGTGCACGCGCGATATACAATTACGTCATGTTCTGGCCACATAAAAACGGAAAGTTTTATCTGTCTTAGAATGTAACCGTAGTTAGACAATCATGGTAAAATAAAAAGAATATAAAGAAAAAAAGTTTATTGAAGTTTAAACAATGTTCACAAAATGTACCATTTGCGTGACTGTAAAGATGATTCCTGCTCAGTGACTTTAGCCTGAGAGTGTCGTTTTCATATTCAGGAGTTTTGTCTAGAAAAACACGTGTAGAAAAGCTGATGAAAGCAAGTGGTTTGACGTGCTCGCTTCATGTGAAGTCAGGAAACCAAGAGTTCTATCTTAATTGTTATAAAATAAATACAATAACATATATACATATTCATATATGTATAAATACAATCGCTTAAAGGATATTAACAGAATAATTACCGTCATTGTACAAGTGTGTGTATTTTTAGCACGCATGCGCATAGAGAGATGTAGGAAATCCTCACGTGTAGGACAGAATTTTAAAACGCCGCATCTACTTTTAAAACCCAGCGGAACACCAGATCGGTCCAAGTGCTTGCCCAGTGGGGCCAGTAAAAATGACTCGATTAAAAAAAAATCCAATTTCTCATTATTTACCTGCATTTCTGTTAAAGCGTTTCCCTCGCTAACTACCGCTAACGCGTTATGTGATCCCGACAGTACTAATAAGCAATGCGTTTTTGGTGCTCCGCCTCCAAACGCTGTGCTCGCGACGCCGCGACTCGCTACATCTGGGCATTAAAAACGAAAAGCGAGATTAAATAAAGCAGCGCGGGAGAAAAAAGACGGCAACTGCTTAGCAATAATATGTTAAAATAAAAGTTTGTTTAATCACAAATGGTTTCTTTAAACTTTTGTGCAATAACGACACACTTTACCTTTATAAAATAATATAATAGCTAAACTATTATCATTAATATCACCCGAAGAACAGAGTATCTGACGCGTGATTTCCGTCACATTCAGACACAAGCAGCCTCATCACAGGAAGATTTCAAATGCCTAGACACACGTTTGAAATAATTTATCTGATGGTCTTTAAAAAAAAACTATCCAGACATTCTGGGAGTTAGTTTAAATTAAAATATATTTTCTCTGGAATGTTCTCTTATTGTCTACCCCTGCAGCAAATCTGACCAATGCCGACAAGTGAAATGTAATATGAAAATCAGAAAAATCAGAAAATCAGAAAAACTTTATTGGCCAAGTTGCGATGACAACAGGGAATTGAGTTTGGACTGACTCCGTCTTGTCCCCTCTTTGGGAAATATAAACATAAATATATGAATTAAAAAAAGAAACAAGAAAAAGGAAAATAAAAACAATGGCATGAAATAAAGGAAAACCCCAGCCTACTGCACCGAGAAAGACAGAGGAAGACAATTTCAAAAGACTCTTGATTTGGATGTATTGTTTAATTTGGTTTGGTGATAAAAGAAATGATGGTAACAAATCAAATTAATGAAATCAAATCAGGTTTATTGTCACATCACCACAGCGCATGAGCTTAGGTGCGAGCTCCAGACAGTGCAGACACACAGAGCAAAATAGAATATACAAACTCCTGACCAGGCAAGTGCAACACTATTAATAATGTGTACAGATTAAACGTCTTGATTCAGGTGCGTAAGTGTTGGGCCGGTGCGTGTCCGGATGCTGCGGTGTCAGCGAGGACTCTCAGTGCTTTACTCCTGCTGCTACTGCTGAAGAGTCGTGTGTATCTTCTTCTGTTCAAACGTGTCGAACACTGTGACGTCGATACTCTTCTAGTGTCTGAAGCGGGAAGAGTGAGGATGACTGTGTGCAGGACTGTGGTGATCAGCAGATTTCCTCTGGTGTTTCCTTCCTGGGCTTTTGAAAGCAGCCACACACTGAATCGAGTTTCATCAGGCGCTGTGATGCTGTGAGGCAGCGTGTTTTAGACGTGAGCCGGCGTGTCTGTGTTTCTGTGTGCGAGACGTCTGCTCTGATCTGATTCTGTAAAGTGCTCAGGAGGATCTTTGTTTCCATCTGCTGGTGTTCACTCTGTTACATCACTGCAGCTGGCGGTGCGTGTGTGTGTGTGTGTGTGTGTGTGTGTGTGTGTGTGTGTGGGCAGGGACTGGATTGACTGATATCAGACACATGCTGTCTGGAAATGCACTCGTCTCTGTGCGACCCAAGCAACACAAGCAAGTGAATAGTTTATTAAGAGCATTTGACTGAACACGCAGGGATTTTAAGTCGGTGATGTGGGTGAAAAGTGGGGGTGCATAACTGTTAGGGCTGGGCGTGTGAGCTAAAATTCATATCACAGTATTTTCTACTGTACAGACGGTATCGGTATTTTATCGCGGTATTGGGGACGCATTACATTTTAGTAGACCATATTTACATAATTGAGAGAGATGGTGACAAAGAGAGAGAAAGAGAGAGAGAGAGAGAGAGAGCTGGCGGGCGAGAGAGAGAGAGAGAGAGAGAGAGAGAGAGAGAGAGCGCGCGAGAGAGAGAGAGAGAGAGAGAGAGAGAGAGAGAGAGAGAGCGCGCGCGAGAGAGAGAGAGAGAGAGAGAGAGAAAGAGATGGAGAGAGGGAGAGCGGGCAAGAGAGAGGGAGAGAGAACGGGCAAGAGAGAGAGAGAGAGATGGAGAGTGGCCGAGAGAGAGAGAGATGGAGAGAGAGAGCGGGCAAGAGAGAGAGAGATAGAGAGAGAGAGCGGGCGAGAGAGAGAGAGAGAGGGATCGCGAGCGGCTGCCTACACCTCCGTGAACTTGGCCCCCCACCCAACGCCAAAAAATGCGAAAATAGTTGCATTCGTTTGTGCTTCGTTTGTGCTCGTTTGTGCTGCAAAAAGTTTCGTTTGTGCTTTTTTTTTTTTTTCAGATATTAAAAAATATTTTATAGGCCATCTAAGGTTACTCAGCCCCCCAGATAGCTCCAAAATGACCGGAAACAGTATCCTTCATTTGTGCTCGTTTGTGCTGCAAAGATTTTCGTTTGAGCTTCTTTGGTTTTCCAGATATTAAGCTATATTTAAGCTAATTTATTTTGTTTAATATCTGAAAAATTATAAAAGCACAAACGAAACTTTTTGCAGCACAAACGAGCACAAACGAAGGAGACTATTTCCACATTTTTTGGCGTTGGGTGGGGGGCCAAGTTCACGGAGGTGCTGCGTGCTGCCTACGGTAGCTTAGTTTCTGGTCTTCGTTCGTAAACGCTGTCTCGCTTTCTTTCTCGCGCACGTGAAACCATGATTTCCAAACGAAAACAGACTTTGATCAAAATAAAACAAGCAGATTGTCTCGCGCGCGTCTTTAAAACTAAAACAGCCGCTCTTCTCTTAAAGAGACAGCGCACTAGTAAACGGAGCGTCAGGCGTATGTGCGTCACGTGTGTGATCGATTAATTCAGTCTGTTACACTGCTTTCTGTGTTCGATTAGTAATGTCTGTGCCCTCATTGGTAGTTGTAAGTTACAACTTGTAACGAAACAAATGTGTAATACTGTATTAAAGTGTATATATACTTATATAATAATCAAATTCATGAATTATCACGGTATTGCAGAATCCATATCGTGGCACATCTCAACACCGCTACTCACGTTAATACCACTATAGCGCTAGTGACTGTGTCTGTTGCTAGAAGTGTCTGTGAGCTGTGTTCTGACCTGCTAGTGTCTGTGTTTCAGATCAATCTCAGGCTGATCTTGGTAAGTGGAAAGACAAAGGAGTTCCTGTTCTCCCCGAACGACTCTGCCGCTGACATCGCCAAGCACGTGTACGACAACTGGCCGATGGGTACGTGAGCCGCCTCCTGCTCCTGCTCCTGCTCCTGCTGATGTGTGTGGAGATCTCTTAGGGTTCCTGTGGGTGATGCTGCTTCAGACAGTTTCCTATTAATAACCGACTGTGTTCTGATCATCTGAGTCTAATCCTGAGCTGAGCTAGATGCTGCTGAATCTCTCTCTCTCTCTCTCTCTCTCTCTCTCTCTCACACTGGTCTTCACGAGGATTCAGAAAAAATTGAAAATGTGTGTTTGAAGAAAATATTGGAAAGTGAAATAGAAGCTGGCGAGATCTCAAGGACTTTGGAGTTTTGCTCTGTTTGTCTCTCTCTCCCTCTCTCTCTCTCTCTCTCTCTTTTGCTGTCTCACTCTCTATCTCTCTTGTATTATATAAACTGTATCTCTCTCTTTCTTTGTCACTCTGTCCCCCTTTGTGACTCTTCTTAGTTTCTGTTGTTGTAATGTCTCTCTCTCTCTCTCTCTCTCTCTCTCTCTCTCTCTCTCCTCAGACTGGGAAGAGGAACAAGTGAGCAGTCCAAACATCCTGCGTCTCATCTATCAAGGCCGGTTCCTGCACGGCAACGTGACGCTGGGAGGTGAGTGAGTGAGTGAGTGAGTGAGTGAGTGTTCCCTCCACACGGCGCGGTTCTGTTTGAAGAGGTGGGTTAGCCGTCTGATTCATCACAAAGATCAGGATTATCATTGTTATTATGATTGTTTGTCTGAAATGTATTCCTGGATTGCTTAATAAATTCAAATTCTAATTATATTTGTCACATCCACAATTATTTCTTAACAATGTGCAGTGAAATGTATTTGGCAATCGTCCAGCATGTTAACATGGGGTCTGGGGGGGGGGGGGGGCAAATTAAAAGCAATAAAAAAGCAAGAATACAAAAACAATAAAATACAGTAAAAATAGAGAGAAAAAATGTGAATTAAATACAAGTGATAAAAATGGGGAGGGAAAATAAGGGAGAGAAATATGGCAAATAAAATAAAAAGTAAAATAAAAAAAAGCAGAAAAAGTGACTCAAGACTAATAAAGTGTTGATAGACAAAAACAGGCTGAACTGAGTGATGCTGAACGTTTGTAAAGTGTCAGGGGGAACACACGCAGCAGAAATATACACAGCACGTGGGTTTGTGTATCTGTGAAAAAAACAGTCAAGGTTTTATTTTAAATGGTGTGTCAGAAGAACAAAGAAAGAGTGAGTGTGTCAGTGTAAACACTAGGTGCTGTGTTGAGACAGTGAAGTTAGACACACACACACACACACACACACCCGGAGCAGTGGGCAGTCTTAAGCCGCAGTGTCGCTCTGTGTATTGATCAAGGACACTCAGTTGTAGAAGCCAGTGGAGTGTGATTTTCACTCTGGATTGCGTTGCCTCTCTGTCTGTCTTTCTCCTTCTCCGTCTTTCTCTCTTTCTCTCTGTCGTCAAGGTGGTGAATAGCAACTTCAAGTTTATTGATACAGGGCTTTTCTCAGTCCCAGACCAACACAACGCTGCTATGCGGAATTAGGAATAAAGTGTCTATAAAAGGTGTCTTGAGTCTTTAAAAAAGAGTCAATTGAAAAGAAAAAAAAAACATGTTCTTTGTTCATTGGTTCATTGACTATGGCTGAAGTTTTCTTTTTCAAGCTCAGTGCATTCGTAAGGCAACTGTCTCAAAGCATGTGAAAATGTAAAAGAAGATTGTTGCATTTTATTCATTTGTTCGTTGTTAAGATAATGGCTATACATATATGACAGTACAAAAAAAACAAATAAAAAACCTCAGAAAGCGAGGAAAAACCCTGTGGAGAACCCGGCTCACTGGTGCCAGTCTCCTCCAGCATTCTGACACTACACAATCATTGATTGTTGTGATGGTTGTGTGCATTATGAACTAACTGAAGTTTATCTATTAGTTTAGCAGGAGAACCTCCCAGAAGACCATTACAGCAATCTAACCGTGATGTCATAAACGCATGTATCAGTCTTTATCCATCTGCGTGGGTCAAGTACTGAGCCTTGTGGAGCTCCATATTTAACACTAAATCTGGGTGTCGAGACTCCATTTACATGGACGAAACGGAAGCGATCGGACAGATTCGACCGAAATCGTTCTTTTGCGTGTCTAGAAACCCCAACGTAATAATTAAGTCTATCTATTAAAATGTCATGGTCTATATAGTGTTGAAGGCAGCACTGAGATCCAACAGTACGAGTGAAACGCTCCCTTTATCCGGTGCCATTAGAAGATCATTAGTGACTCTGATTAGTGATTAGTGATGTTTCTGTGCTTTGGCGAGATCTAAAGCCCGAGTTAAAGTTTTCTAATCTATCGTTCTGCTCAAGTAATTTGCAAAGTTGGTCTGAAATAACATTTTCAAGAGTTTTCGATATAAAGATGTACAGCTGCATCAGTCTCTTGTGTGTGTGTGTGTGTTCATTCACACAGCTTTGAAACTGCCTCTCGGAAAAACCACAGTTATGCATCTGGTTGCCAGAGAGACGCTGCCGGAGCCAAACTCCCAAGGTAACGTCACAGAAGACAGCACAAATACTTCACCTTGCTCTTCATTACATTTCCTGATTGGTTCTTTTCTTTAATCTCTTCTTTAATTTCTTTTATCTTTGTGGTATTTCTCTATTTGAGAAACAAACGCTTGTTTTGTGATGATTGATTTTTGTTTTTCTCTTACATGGATGTGAAACAAAGGTGAATGTGTTTCAGGTCAGAGGAACAGAGAGAAGACGGGAGAAAGCAACTGCTGTGTGATTCTGTAAATACAGCCGTCCTTCCCTCAGTCCATCCGTGGTGTTCTCCTGCCCCCACGCTGCTCTCTCACACACACACACACACACACACACACACACACACTCTCTCTCC
>MU204274.1:644620-659508 GCA_017309775.1 Paedocypris sp. Pulau Singkep
TGAAAAAAGTGTTTTAAAAGTCTAAATATGAGTAAAAAGGACCGACAATTTGCAGTGAAAACTCACTGACATCCAGCATTTTGGGAAAAAATAAACAAAAAATATGTAAATAACAACAAATAAATAAATAAATAAAATATTGTACTCCTCTACTTTATATATACTATATATCTCAATGAATCGAAAATGGTATGGAGTATCGATACTTTTTGGCAGGTGTTTTATCCAAAGCACTACATGTGAGGGTTCGTTTCTTGCTCAAGAACATCCAGTTGTGTAACCCACCGGGTCGGCATTCAAGCCTTTTTGCTACAAGTCCAACTTTCTACCACAGTTCTACCACATGGTTATAAGGCACAGCATCTTCTTTCTAAGCTGGAATGAAATGACCAGACCCTTCGGAACTTTAGCACCAATGCCATCGGCTCTCGTGGTTACAGGATTACAGAATCTGACAATGCCTTTTAATTATTGTGTTGTTCAGACTATGTTCACGCACACTAATATAACATAGATCATTGTTCATTGATTGTACAAAATTCCAAGACCAGTTGACTTTTAGGATTCGTATACTGGGAACCTATTCAGGTGGAAAAATGCTGTAATCATTGTAAAATATGCTTTTCTGCTCAAACAGTTTCATATGAAACCTTGGAGATCCATCATCTCAACTCTGTGCTGAATGAGTATGAGTTGCATTGTCTGAAAAGTTGAAAAATTTAACAAAATAAAATAAATAAAGTCACCTCAAACTGTTCCTGTCCCTCCAAACTAAGATCTGCCATCTTCAGTGCAACCAAGCGGCTCTCCTGGTCCTTGATGAGCTCCAGGGCCTGGTCGAGGAGAGCACGCAGACTGCTGCTGAACTCCTGGAAGGCCAGAAGCACGGCCGGCTGCTCCGGAGGAAAACAGTCATCTCATCGACAGACAAACCACTGAGAGAGAGTCAGTCAGGAAGCAGTTACCGTCACAGTGGCGGCATCTTTTTTCTTCTTCTTTTTCTTCTGTAAAGTGGACTTTAAGGGTCGCAGGACACTAGCACAGTAACTACACACCCAGAACACGACGCATATGGTCTGTAACAGACGTCAGAACACACGGGCTTGGTACGGCGACAGACGTGTGTGTGTGTGTGTGTGTGTGTGTGTGTGTAGCGTCAGCAGGACTTACTTCAGTGAAGAAGACTAGGTTTTCCAGTACAGAGGGCTGCGTCCTGCTGTCACCGTCTCTCACTGTTAGCAGATCGCCTTTGCATTTACCCAATAGATCTGGAATAAAACACGTTTATATATTTAGATTGGACATTGGAACACCGAGCACACACAAGTGAGTGTGTAAATGTGTTTGTCTGTGTGTGTACTGACTCATAAGTACACACTTTTATGTTTGAGCACACACATAAAATAGCTACAAACATTAGCTGATTACGCTCTTTTTACGCAGCTTGTTTCTAATTAAGAGTTGCAATTCACTAGTTTATTTTCTTTACATATGAACATTGTGTTGTATGTAATAATATTTCATGTCTTACATTAGTCTGGGGTCAGCAACAGAAACGGCCATTATTGTCGGTCATTATTTACTCGTGGTTCTATGTTTGATTTCAGTGAAATCATCTGGTAACACTAGCGTGTTACACAACCCTGAGTCCCAGCAGCCTTACAGAAGTAGCTGTGTGTCGTTTCCTTTCATTGTTGCGTTTAGAACGGTCGTCATGAATTTTTGGTCGAGAAAGATGAGCTTGTTCTCTTATGAAATCCTTATTTACCGCAACACGACTCATTGCAACGAGAAATGTACGTTGAATACATATATTTAGTTGAGAGAGTTAAAGACTGTGAAAAGCGCCTTACAAATGCTCAGAACTAGAACCCTTACTTGCAGTCTCCTCAGTGTGCGGCCTCACCAAATAACTATATACACAAACGGTTTAGTTGAGACGAGTCAGCTGGAGCAGTCGGTTACACGCCAGCGCTCAAGAGGAGAAGGCCATATTTTACAAAGCTCAAACTTATCTCTCTGTGCGAGTGCGTGCAGGCAGGGAACTTCTCCAACTCCCCTTTAAATTATAATGCACAGTCGTGGCCAAAAGTTTGGAGAACAACACAAATATTGGGAATTGGAAAATTTGCTGCTTAAATTTGCATAATGGTAATTTGCGTGTACTCCAGGATGCTATGAAGAGTGATCAGATGAATTGCATAGTCCTTCTTTGCCATGAAAGTTAACTTAATCCTGAACAAAACTTTCCACTGCATTTCATTGCTGTGATTAAAGAAGTCTGCAGGGCAAGACAGTCCAGCAAGTGGCCGGATGTTCTCCAGCGGGATGGGAGTGCCACCAGTGCTCAGGACGGCAGCAGGCAGGTGTGAGCGCATCTGCAGCCACGGTGAGGCCAAGACTTTAGGAAGATGGCTTGGTGTAGAGAAGGGCAACAAAGACGACACTACTCTTGAAAAAAAAACCCATCAGGGACAGATTGATCTTCTGCAGAAAGTATGGCGAATGGACTGCTGAGGACTGGGTCATGTTCACCGCTGAATCCCCTTTCCCATTGTTTGGGGCATCTGGAAAAAGGCTTGTCCGGAGAAGAGGTGGTGAGCGCTACCATCAGTCCTGTGTCATGCCAACAGTAAAGCATCCTGAGACCACTCATGTGTGGAGACGCTTCTCATCCGAGGGAGTGAGCTCACTCACATATCTACCCAAAAACACAGCCGTGAATAAAGAACGGTACCAGAACATCCTCCAACAGCAACTTCTTCCAACGATCCAGCAACAGTGTGGTGAAGAACAATGCACTTTGCAGCATGATGGAGCTCCGTGTCACGAGGCAAAAGTCATATCTAAGTGGCTCGGGGACCAAAACATTGACATTTTGGGTCCATGGCCTGGAAACTCCCCAGATCTTAATCCCATCGAGAACTTGTTCAATCCTCAAGAGGCGAGTGGACAAACAAAGACCTTCTAATTCTGACAAACTCCAAGAAGTGATTATGAAAGAATGGGTTGCTATCAGTCAGGATTTGGCCCAGAAGTTGATTGAGAGCGGCCCAGTCGAATTGCAGAGGTCCAGAAAAAGAAGGACCAACACTGAAAATACTGACTCTTTGCATAAATGTCATGTAATTGTCAATAAAAGCCTCTGAAACATATAAAGTGCTTGCAATTCTATTTCAGTACATCACAGAAACAAAAGAAACAAAGATCTAAAAGCAGTTTAGCAGCAGACGTTGTGAAAACTAATATTTGTGTCATTCTCAAAACATTTGGCCACGACTGTATGTTTACTTGTGCTTCTCTCAGTAAAGCCAAACTAAAAAGAGCCACTCGGAGTCTGTTTCGTTATTATTTCAACGTAGTTGTAATAGACACAACAATAACTTAAGACAAATTAATACTTTAAACGTAATAAACAGGGTTAGAGTCAAGCGTGCAGTTATCAGAACACAGAGGAATGTGTCTCTATGTAGCCCGGCTCGATGCTGCGCTTAAACAGAGCAGCTTTGCTATATTTTGAATGGGATTAAAAACAGGACAGAAGACTGGCGTTCACATTTGAATTCGACCAACAAAATGCTGCCAATATATCAAAATATAACAAACAATACATGAAGACAAACAACAAATACATACCTTGAAGTTGTATTACTAATAACTTGAAAAGATTTGTTATTTGCGCTTGAAGCTCTGTCGATTCATCTGAAAATATTGTTAAATTAAAAAAAAGAAAACACAATCAGACTAATGTCAAACATTAAAATTAATATTTACAGTCATGTAAGAATACTGAACACTATTATGTAACATTTCTAATGTGCGTTTTTGTAATAATAATACAAAGTAGAGCTGCACAATTCTGGATAAAATGAGAATCACAATTGTTTTGCTTAGAATAAAGATCACAATTCTTTTCACGATTCTTTCTAGAAATGTTGTTATTTTAAATATTCAAGCCTGAAAATCAGGTTGTCAAACAGCAATATAATAACACATATTAACAATTGCTTTAATTATAAAAAAATGGAGTGAAAAATATAATGTAAAAATAATGTTGAAAAGAAAAAAAAAATCATTAACCATTAAACCTAATAAAAATACATATTTACATTGTAAAGTAATACATATATTATGTACAGTTGAAGATTATTAAAATTGATTAAAATTATTAGCTCTGTTTAAAAGCACTTTTGAAATACTTTTCAAACTATGATTATTTTAGGGGGGCTAATAATTGTGTCCTCAACTGTAGATGTTTGCTGTGTGTGGTTTGCTGAGTGTAGACACACACGCTTCAGAATAAAATCCTTTTTCAGGTAGTAAAATGAGTTAAATATTTACATTAATTTTAAGATTAATGTAATAACTAATTACATTAATTAAGATTACATTTTTAGTTTTAATAAAAGTAGTTGATACTCTACCTTAGTATTTAATCATTCATTCTCCCCGTTTATTTTTCGTTCATAATATTTAAATGATCAATTGGCTCAGATTGGCTCAGATTGGCTCAGCGCGCATCAGATCGGGCGAAACTCAGCCGATCGATCAGAGAGTTATAATAGGCAGAATTGTATAAATGATGGATTCAGATCGTGAAGAGTCAGAATCGAGATCGCGATTTTTTTAACGATTAATCGTGCAGCTCTACTACAAAGTAATATCTCTAATCAATTAAAACAAAAAGTCTTTGGTCAGTGGTATTTAATTTTAATTTTACCAATACAGAGAAATCAGAGTAATTTGCCTGGGGATAATTTTTGCCATAAAGAGCCATAAACACGACATTTTTGTAAAAATTAAGTCTAAGAGAGCAATACCTAATGTTTAAAACTAAATACAAGCAAATCTATGCATTTTTGTAAAACCAATATGAAATGCAGGACAACAGGTCTCTCAAGTCGTTTTGATGACGCTGTTATTATATGTGAAATGTCTTTGCACTTGTGTGGCTTGTTTTCAACTTTTCAGCAGATGTTCAGCTCTCATTAGGACCCACGGCCACGCCCGTGCTGGAGTATTATGCCGTACATACCAAACATTTAAATTAACTTCAATAAACAGACATTTAAAAATAAATATCCAGTAAATTAAACACAAATACAATAAATACAAAGTCAGGAGTCATCCATTTAAACTTGAACTTATTTTACAACTTTTACATTATTTTACCCCACATTAGGCGGTCACTGAACACATCTTAAAATAAGGAAAGGTCAAGGAAACCTCACTCTCACCAACACACACTCTGTATTCTGCTACACTAGTGCAACAATCTTAAACGCAACAGAAAAAAAAAAGTTTTGATAGTGGAAATCGCAAGCATAAAATTAAAAACATAACAGAAATGCTTACAATTTTGTTTGTTTTTTTATACATTTTTTTTTTTTTTTAAATCTGACTCCATACAGAAGCTGCTCTCTACACTACGCTAGTATGACGTCTGTCTTTCTTTAGCCATCATCTGCAATAAAAGGGCTTCCGCTTTTTGCTAGCAGACTACTGAATATTAAAAGGAGGGCGGGGAAGTTCACGTCCTGAAGTTAAGGTTATATATCACGGATTTCTAAACGCAGTACAGTTTATTTCCAGCAGAAGGCACTCTGTTTCAGTCAGCAGCGGAAGGCATTTTGTTTATTTTTTATTTATTTCAGTGTTATTTAGCCACTGCCAAGTGTCGCTAATGTTTCTTTTTTTGCTGCTGTATCATACAGATAGAAAGTAAAAAAAAAAATCATAAATTGTGCTTCAGTAATTTTTTTTTTACATCATGTCTCTCAGTGGACCCCTCCCTGATTTCTAATTGAGAGAACATGCCAAATCAAAGGGTGATCGAATACTTATTGACCTCACTGTGTGTATATATATATATATATATATATATATATATATATATATATATATATATATATATATATATATATATATATATATATAGTGTCAGTGTTGGATATCTTTTATAGGCTAGGCATTCTTCATGTAAAGCAACAATTTGTTATTTCAGGTCTTCTGAGAGTTGTTTGCTAAGAGTTGAGGTGACAGTTGAGATGTTGAACCTTCAGTGAGCAGGTTGAGAGCGTAGAAGAGCTTTCAAACTCATGCTATCTCGTCACACCTGAGACAGTGTTACACTGACAAATGGTTAAGAAAATTACTAATTGTTCTCAATTTGTACCTTTTCACTTAGGGGTAACATGTTTTTGTTTTGATGTACTTTTGTTGGCAGAGATTCAGCTATTTTTGGTTAGTATTTTGAGGGGACACGTTTGCTCTGATGTAAAATATACTTTACATTGACTACTTTTCATTGTGTCAAACAGCCATTTATGCAGTGGTAGTACATTAAAAGATATAACCAAGTATTTGCAGAGCGTTAGATAAAGCTAAACGTTTGGTGACGTGCTGTTTCGTGTTCTCATTTATTATTGATTTTTTAGATTCTTACTTTCCAGGAGTGGGCACTTTCAGATACTTGACACTGAAAATGAAGTGACAAGACAAACCCATGCTGGTGGTCTCGAGCTCCTGCAGATGCTGCGACAGCTGGAACGACGTCAGCTGACAATGACAGGAACCACTGGAGAGAGCTTGAGCCAGGCGAGACGGAACAGGACCCAGGAAAGGAAACTGATGCTATACAAAACAAAAAAAGACTGCAGTTGAAACCACATTTCACACTTTCATCATTTCACCACGCATTATAACGCACATCCAGTTCTATCCGTGCCATAAATTGGTGAATTCAGACAAACATTTAATTTTTTTTTTTATAAATGACAAACTATTGTTAATGAATGTAATAAAAAGTGTTTGTTTATAAAGGTACAATGATACAGCAGACAATCTCACATGAACGGTGACCGCCATCTTGAAATGACGCCGTGCTAATCCGCGGGCACAGACACGGAACTAGCGTCATCATAACGCCCCGCCCGGACCATATAGAGTGTAACACCCAGCACGCATCAAACTTCTATTAGCGTATCTGCAAGCTTTATGTGGGGAGTGAGTTTTGTTGTAGAAGAGTCCGCAGGCTTTCAGGTTGTTCTTGATGATGACGTCGGTCACAGCGTCAAACACAAACTGCACGCTCTTGGTGTCGAGGACGCATTCGTTTTGTAAAGCAAATTATTTTTCGCAACTCGGGACGAAATTTTTGCGGCAATGCATTTGGTTTCTCGGAGTTAGAAAGGACTTTCGTGAGTTGTGTTGAAGGGTGCTTTCACACCTGCCACTTTGAGTTCATTTGAATAGTACCAGTTCGTCTCCCTGTTTCGTATGGTTCGTTTGGGCAGGACTGAACTGGGCTCCGCACCGTCTTGCTACGCTTCCAAACGAACCCGGTTACGATCCGTTTGCAGTGAGAAAACGGTCTGAACTCGAACACTACCAAATGCAAACACTACTGCGCCTTTTGACTAAATTCAGTTGCCATAGCGAGTTGCGCCCCGCAATATCCCGCACGTGTGTGTAGATACAGTCATGGCCAAAATTGTTGGCACCCCTGAAATGTTTCCAAAAAATCAAGTATTTCTCACAGAAAAGTGTTACATTAGTACTGGAACAAAACAAAAAAGGAGGAAACAGAAGCAAATTTAACATAATGGCACACAAAACTCCAAAAATGGCCTGGACAAGTATAATATTTCATTTAATAATAATAATAATAATAATTTGTAAAAGTGCGTGACAGATTAAAACACAAGTTTTCTCTTAGTCAAGTACATTTGAGTATTTAGTTAGAGAGATTGTCAATGTGGCCACTAGGAACCATAGTGAAATGGTGCTCTGCATTTAACCCATCCTCTGAGGTGCTCATACACACAGTGAAGTGAACACACACAAACCCGGAGCAGTGGGCAGTCAGTCCGTCTCTTTCCTTAAGGACACTCAGCTGCAGATTCGCACCTGCAACCTCTGAACAGCCCCTACCACCCTGATCTTTAATGTGTGTGTGTGTGTGTGTTCTGACCTGTGTGTGTTTGTCTGTGAACTGCGTGGCCTGCTTGAGCGTGTTCTCCAGCTGGGAGAGCAGTGACTGCAGGGTGGATGGTCTGGTGGTGACTCCGTTCTCAGTGCTCTTCTCTGAGTCCCGAGCTGCTGCTGCTGCTGCTGTGGAGTGAGTCACTGCTGATACGCAGCCGATCAGCCTCAGCGTGAGGGAGCGTAACCTCAACCACAGGCTCTCCTCCTCCAGAGAGCGCTGCCGGTGCTCCTCCGTCAGCTGCCTGCGCACACACACACACACACCATCAGATGCTCCACGCGAGACCCAGGCCAGTTGTTCTCACACCTCTCCTTAGGATCCCAGTTGACGAGGACAGCAAGGTCTCGGTTGTCCCGTATGCTGTTCCAAGGGATGTCGTCCTCCTCCGGACACACTGACATTGACTTGACGTTGTCCTCTAGAGACGACGATCTGCAGAGCAAAAACAAAGAGACAAGATGGATCCAAGAGATGGAACAACTAGACCAAACTCTGAAGCTCTAAAACCAACGGAAGGGTGACTGACATGTCTGCATCCAGGAAGAGGTCCAGCAACATCCTCTCAGTCCGCACCTGGGCAAAATGCAGCGAGTTATTGAGCCGGTTCCTGAAGGCGATGAACTCGGGGATTTTCTCAAAAGCACCATATTTGTACGCTTGAATGATGTATTCCGAAGTCTGCAAAAAAAAAAAAAACTGCAAAACTTAGAACATTTTACCAAATTCTGCTGAATCAGGGTTCTTACACTTTCTGAAAGTTAAAATTCAAGCACGTTCACTTTAGCATTTTGGGGAAAGGTTTTCTCTAAATGTAAAGTGTTAAAAGCATCAAGTTTTAGCGGTTACTACGTTCTATGGAAATTTCTTAGATCAAAGTATAAATGAGGAACTGTAAAAATAAAGTCTATTAAAAAAAAAAAAAAATGTAAAAAGCTGTCTGACCTTTAAAATGAAAAAATCATGGATTTATTTTATTTTTGTGATAAAAAGTAACTTCAAATACCTGGCCGTCATCATTGGTGCCAGTGAGTTATGTTAAATGTTAAAAGTTAAATGTTAAATCACTTTATATTCGTCTTTTGGTATAACTGTTTAACAAGCAGATACTAAATTGAATACTAAAATCTGAAAAAACATCCTCCCCCCGTACCGTGGTAAAATGATCAAACGTCGACTGGTCCGCAACAACAAAGGTTGGGAACCACTGCGTTAATTGACATTGATAATACAGTGGCAATAGTTTGTGTGAACACGACCGTTGCTGCTGAATCTGAACACATCTCAGGTGGATTAAAGTTTAATACATCTCGTGTGACCAAAACGTTATCATTTGTGGAACGAATAGGTGTTTTTAAATTGTCTGGACACAAAGTGTGCTAAATCAGGTGGTCGCAGCAAAGCATTTTGGCGTTCATCTGTGCCAAACTTCACACATTCTAGTGCGAGCGAAAGAATAGTCAAACGTCTTTGTTTTGATGATTGGAGGTGTGGTCTAATATGGAAACCGCACTCTCCGTCCAAGTTTTAGTCCGGTCCCGAGCAGGTGCACTTATCCGGATGATACTGGAGAATTACACTTCAAGCACTTCTTTAGAAGCTCAAGCATTTCAAGCACCCGTAGGAACCCGGACTGATCTTCCCCATCAGCTGTGATGCCGGTGATGAGAAGCACAATCATGTCACAAAGCATGACTGCAGCTTGGAAATAATGGGGTTTTTTCCCCGGAAAATTCTTATCAGGTGTAATTTTAAAGCATTTTCACTTTCTGCTTCTGCCTGGCGACTGGACCCATCAGAACACTGCTAATAATAATAATAATAATAACGATGATGATGCTAAAATAAAAGTGTAAGTACACACCAGAAGTGATTTCTTCCCTATCATTAGATTTAAAATGATGATTAAAAAGTCAATGGATTAAATATTAATATCACTTTTAAATACTATCATGTGCCACTGTAGTCGATGTTCACCACACGTGTATTGTTTAATAAGAATGTCAGTTGATAAAAGCAATCAGATACAGAGCCCGTGTCTCTAAAGATACGAGCCCAAACAGAAGCAAACAGTCTGCTAGAACAAACTGGTCAGGAGGTTTCAATACGGACTGTAACTGGGATCATGAGTAGAGACTTCAACCTTTCTAATGAATTCATTTGTAACGATAGTTTAAGATGCCCAAACACCAAAACAAATGCAGTAACACTCTGTGCGGTATATAATAACTCTACACAATAATATGTGTTTAACAACACCTAACTGCTAAAGCACTCCTGTACATTTAATAATTAATAACGTACATCTTTCTGGTTAGAGTGAAAAAACCTGAGGGAAAAGTTACAAGACTGGGACGCTGCAGCAAACTGGCCCAAAGACTCTGCATAGCGGGTCAACAAGAACCTGTGCAAAGAAAGAACCGTCACGTCAACAACAAAAACGACTTCATTTTACACTGTGCTTATATAAATCACATTACCATTTATTACATTGCTCATTTGATCTGGACCAGGAGAAACCAAGATTATAATTGTAGTGTTTACTGACAAATGCTTGATCAAAAACAAACTGCAGATTAGCCACGACGTCACTCACTGGCCACGTGTGCCGATTAACGCATTTCCTATTCACGTGTTATATTAATGTGTTACACATTTTTTGCACTTTGCTTGTTTGAAGTCGCACCGTGTTCACACCACAAAAGAATTGTAATCGTCGGAAAACGACTGCTTGTGCAATTCAATCAGACCACAAAAGGCACATGTGAAAGCAGCCAATCAAAACCGTTTTAAAGGTTTCAGATCGTTCACGGAGGAGACTTGCTCATCTCGAGTCATATTTAAAATGTGTTCGTTTCTTATGAATCATTCACGAATAGATGCGTTTGTAAGGGTGCTCTCACATCTGCCACTTTTATTTTATTTTAACTCTAGTACGCTTCTCTAGTAAAGCCTCTACTCTAGTAAAGCCTCTGTAAAGTTATCACGTCGACCGCAACAACAACAAAAACATGGTGTCGAAATCTCGTACGACCAACGTTATCACTTGTGGAACGAATCGACGTTTTAATTCAGAATGTAATTCAGGTGGCCTGACGATTGCACTTGTGAAAAATTCTCTTCACTTAAAATTCAAGCATTTTCAAGACCTTGAACTAATAAAGTGGGACTAATAAAGGCTATATTCATTCATTCATTCATTCATTCATTCAAAATGCATTATTGAAATTCAAGCATTTTCAAGGACTCGTAATTTCAATTTCAAGCACCCGTAGGAAACTCGTTACCCGCAATTCTGACCAATCGAAAAGCAGTTCTGGAAATAGACACCTGGCCAATGAGTGATGTGGATGTTGTCACATGACAGCGTTTCGGTTGTTTACGGTGCGTTCTCACCCTATGGTGTCGTGCTGAACATGTTTGGCATCCAGACTGGAATAGAGATCCACCACCGGCTCAAACCCTCCGGTGCGGCAGTACAGCAGCAGAAGCAGCAGCTTGAACTGGGCGTTGGAGAAACTGTGAGACAGACCTTCCTCCAACAGTCCCATGCATTGCCACAGCATATTCTGATTGCCTACAAACACACACTCAGGCTCAAAGTGACTTTTCAGGACTCAGAAGCAAAGTGATTGTGTGAAGGAGCACTGACCGGTGTCCTGCCACAGGTCTATATAGACGTGAGCGGCCATCAGACAGTACGTGTCAGAGAACTGTAGCTCCGTCTTCAAACAGGTCTTCCCTACAACAAATGAAAAATAAAAAGACACAGTAATAAGTCATTGAACATGTTTGGCACGTCGAATCATTTCATTTGTAAATGAGTAATTGTCATTACTAGTCACGAACCGAAATGAAAATTATTGGCCGAAACCGAAAAACAGGAAAGGCTGGCCGAAAAGAATTGCATTTGTTGCTATGACGCTGATCTCTTTAGTTTGCTGCTCAGACGGAGTAAGAAGAGAGAGAATGTTCTCTAGTAAGATCCGCTGCTCGTGTGAAGTGAGTGTCGCGGGAGCTCGTGATCTGCTGCGCTATATACCGCCACTGCTCGCGCGCAGCTCTCGCGGTCTCTGCTCACCTCATCAACTTTCCGCCGTGTTGTTTCGCTGAGAAAAGAGTTTCGGCCACTTACTTTTTGCCCATTTTCAGCCGAAAAATGTCTGTGGCCGAATATTCGGTGCACCCCTAGTCATTTTTTACATTTGTGTTCCAATCCTCCATTTTTGTTGCAAGTTAAGCTCTTACAAAAAAAGATTCCAAACATTTTAATGCTTCTGCATAAGATTATTAATTGTGTATGTAACTTTTTAATTAATGAGGATAAAATGATAACTTTTTTTTTACTAAAATAGAGAAACACATTTGCGTGTTATTTGAATGTGGATCTATAACAAAAGTAGAAATCTCTTTCAAAAAATCCCAATTGAATTGGTTTTCAAAAAGAGGGAAACTTTGCGGTGAAACGTAATTTATGGAAATTAGAGCATATAAATAAAGCGGTAATGGTCAGAGGTGTAAGGTACTTCAGTAAATGTACTTTGTTACTTTACTCGTGTGTTTTCGGCTACTTCGTACTTGTACCGAGTATCAAAAATAGAAGCAACTTTTACTCTCTACTCCATTGCATTTCTGGTTGAGTAACTGTACTTTTCACTCCACTACTTTTGAATTGATACTTACTGTTACTCGTTACAATTTGATTGTCCACGGCGAACCATAATCGATTTTTATCACGGTTAATTTCTTGGGCGATTTTGCCATCTGTAATCTGCTGAAAATACTGGAAGATTTTTGCTCTTTATTTATTTTGTTTTACCATTTTTGAAAGATGGAGGGGGTTACATTTTGTTTCTGCATTAGAAAATAAAACCTCATGAAGAGAGTTTTTTCGACATTTATTTGTTTTATTTTAGCCTAAATTCAGTATGAGTAAAAGACTTAAGTTCTTTTAAAAATTGATACTTTCCTACTTTGACTCAAGTATTTTGTATAGTGGTGACTTTTTACTTGTATTGGAGTAACTTATACAGTACATATCTGTACTTTTACTTTAGTATGGTTGTCTGGTACTTTTTACACCTCTGGTAATGGTACATTAATAGCAACATGCTACATTTCAAGTGGTTTTGATGGTTGCATGTTTCCCCAAAAAAAAAAAAAAAAAAACATTTTCAACTAAAATGTGGCATTTGACCAAGAAAAACATTATGAGTTGGAAAAAAAAAACAAGGATTTGTGCTCTCCTCAGCCCTGAGCTGCTGAAAAAATACACAAATACACACAAAAGCATATGAAAAATATATACAGTGTATCTCTTTTAGACACATCCCCAAAATTTTGTGAAAAAAAAAAAAAAAAAGAAAAACGGAACCCCTTGCTTTGACTTACCAAACTGTAAGCCGTGATAGTAGTGTGACTTGAGCTCTCTGATGAGCTGTAGTTTGCGTTGTGTGCTGAGTGCGTGCTGTAAACCCAAAGCCCGGCTCAGCTGGGTCACACACAGGTGTCTCTGCAGCGCCCGCGTGTCTGCGGGCAGGGCAACACCGTCTTCACCGGGCGCGGACAGAGGAACCGCCTCCATTAGCCTGTTAATGAACTGAGACAAGTCACAACATCAGAAAGAACAGTCACATTCAGTGCTTTTAGTAAACAGGTTTAAAAAAAAAACAATTGGTGGTATAATGAACATTTATAACGGCATAAATCGTAAATCTTCCAATAATAGCCCTGGAAAAAAAACGTATTCAGACAGCCAGGAGTTTAAATGAGAGCAGAATGGAGATGGGCTCATAATCCTTCTCAGATGTTCTCAGAGATCACGTCCTGTGAATCGAGCATCGCAGGAAACCAGACACACATCGGGAAAATATAAACAGCTTGTGATTGTTATTATCCGGGTCTGATGATGCGTTACAATTGTTAACAAACAAAAACCAGCACACGCACACACACAGTTCGGGCCGCACACACAAGGGCTAGGAACGTTTACTTTTACCAATACGAAAAAAAATGCAGAGAATTGCACTTGTTCTATGTATTTGCGCTGTTTTGCTGCACTTTGATGTTCATTATTCTTTCAAATTAAATGACATTCATGTTGTTCAAGAAAACAAGTTTTTGTTCGCAATCATTGGATAAGCAGTTTTGACTGACAAACAGTGCTAAGCAGGACTTAAAGCTTTAGCCTCCTTGAAGGATTAATTCAGGCTCCAAATTACTCACAGATATATGACTAGATATAATTCCCCTACTTGCTTACAAATCAGACGTGTTTATTTCAGAACAGGCTAAAGCCGTGAGTATTTTAATCTATATCTGTGCAGGTCATTTGGAGTCAAGTGTGCTCAGGTGGGCTGCGAAACCGGCCCATAGAGTCCCGTAAGGCTCAGACCTTGGACAAATTCGATTCATGTCTAACCATCTTTGCTGAAAAGCACAGTCAGTGTCGGAGTTGAGCAAACTCAGCAGCGCTTGGTCACATCAGTCTCCATCAGTCTGGCTCTCTCCAGCCTTTCTGAAGGCTTTGCTGATGGTGGATTCTTTCACAGGATCCACTGACACACATCAGTAAAGGACGCTTTTCGCATGCGGCCGGTTTTTGTGAATCTTCGCTGCTTTCACAGAATCTGTGATGTGGGCCCTCGTACTACGCTGAACAAGCAGTGCTTTCTTTTGGATTTTGGAAAATCCTCCCGGCCATTTCCACCAGGATGGAGATGACGTCTCTTGAAGGAGTGTAGGTACCACCAGGATGGAGATGACGTCTCTTGAAGGAGTGTAGGTGCCACCAGGATGGAGATGACGTCTCTTGAAGGAGTGTAGGTGCCACCAGGATGGAGATGACTTCTCTTGAAGGAGTGTAGGTACCACCAGGATGGAGATGACGTCTCTTGAAGGAGTG
>MU204274.1:670447-684244 GCA_017309775.1 Paedocypris sp. Pulau Singkep
GCTGCAGGACAGCTTCGCTCCGTGAGCCGTTTGATCAGCTCCAGACGGGCCAGATACGGCCCTCTTAGATGCTTCGACTCCTTGATATCTTCTGTGGCCAATCTCTCTTTAATAAAATGAATCGCCTGTGCTACGGAAGAGTGCACATCACCTTCTGAAGAACTGCAACAAAGACAATATTCACAACCAAAATTCACCATATTGGCACCTACGTATAAAGCTTTAAAAACGTACTGAGCTTCATCTGAAGGTGGTGTCCAACTCTGATCAATTAGGTGGAACAAAGAGTCAAAATACAGTATGTAGAACTGCCAGTCGTCCGGACTGCAAACAGACACAAAAATAAATATCAATATCAATATTGATCAAGCATGAGCGGCTCGAGTTGAGCGCACGGATCCTTGTGCTCGCGTTTCTACTGACGGTGTCTGAGTTGAAACTGACTCCTCCCTCTGAGTAAGTGCGGATCTCCGTCATTGCCCCGCCCACCGCGACAGCTCACACTCCAAGATCATTTGTGATGATATAGCAAATGAGTTAAACCTTAATAAAATGTGTTTGTAAAATAAAACCGATTATTTCAAACTGTCATGAGTTGCACAAGTGAGTTTAATCTAGTGTGTGTAATACACGTGTGTTACATTACTATTCAAACGATTCACTCTCGCTGCAGTAGAGCAGAAATATGAGCGAAAAGCAGCTGATTACTGCAGTAAAACTCATATCCAGCCACATCGTGAATGGTTAAATAATTTAATCCGGCCCGCCGAACTTAAATGAAAGTCGAATTTTTTTTCCAACTGGTTATTTTGTCAAGAACTTTTATTCATTTCTTTATTTGTTTATGAACATAATTTATTTGTTTATGAACAGAATCATACACACAAAATGTCTGTGAAATAATTGTATATAAAAAAAAGTAATATATTATTGTAATGTTACTTTTGTAACGCGTTACTCCCAACACCGTTTCCGAATTGTGTATGTGTGATACACATTGGTGCCTGTGTGAAGAAACTGCTTAGCTCCTTATCTAGTTTGAAAGAATGTGTGATGGGGGGGATCGGAGAGCTAGATGTGTGAACCATTTCTAACTTTCGATTTCTGTGAAGTGTGTGAGCATTGTCCAAATGTGAGAGAAACCTTGACAGCAAGGGAGTGAAGGAGTTTTATGTCAATGCTCAGAACCTGAACTTATCTCTAGCACTCTGACGTGATGCACTGTGATTCGCTCATGCTAACTTTCCTATGCTTTATAGTTTTAATAAACTGGGGTCTGGAATCAGACAAAACGAAGAGCGACTGAAGGGAAAAACGAAGAGAGAAACATTTGGGCACTTCCCAGACTCGTCTAATTTCACAAACCCTGTGTTGAAGTTTGTTTCTAAAAACGGGTTTCGGACGGCAAGATTTAGTGAGATAGAGGGGGAATGAAAATGTCAGTCCAGACAGTCTGCTTGGAACCGCTGTCCATTGAGGACGTGGAAGATTTATTCATTTTTTGGGCACTTATCATCGGACTGATTGGTGGAGGTATGACTCTGGTTTGTCAAAGGCACAGAAAAGCGCTGCCAAACGAGGGTTCAAAGAAAACCCTGGAGGTGGTGGATGTGCTCATCAGTTACGTCAGCGGCTGGCCCGGATGGAGCGACTGATTGATAACACCTCAGCCGCACCGAGGGAGGACAGAGATGGATTGATAACATCGAGAAGTAGATCGAGCGTCAGCTGACTCTGACCACTGGACAATCGGCCAGACTTGAGCGGTCCAAACTACTCTACACGGAGAGGGAAAAAATGCTTGATTTGACTGTATAATTATGAAATTAATAATCTGCAAATAGTACTCTTGCGCTTCTACCCCTCACCCCCCATTAGAGGTACCGCTGTAGATTAAAAATAAAAAAAAGTGAAAGTAACTTGTTAAAATCAACATTTTGTGGCCCAGAGGAAGGAAGTGGAACCTGCTGTTGGGAGTCTGAATCCTGGTCCAAGCATGCTTGATCAAGACACTCACACACTCACTCACTCTCATTTCTGCTGCTTCTCAGCGTCAGTTGGTAACAACACTTGAGTGTGTTGACAGGAAGTCTGACTCACTTCTTGAGCAGCAGTCTGCTTGACAGGGCGTTGCAGTCAGCCCAGCGCTCCAGGCGGCGGTACAGCATCATGCACTTGTTCTCGCGGCTCTGCAGTTCACTGGTCAGTTTCTCTGGGGAAAAAATACACATGACCAATCAAACTTCGGTAGAAAAGCAGATGCCGTTTTACATTTGAACCTGACGACATTAAGGACAACAACCGCGTCTTTCTTTCCTGAATATTCATATCCTCAACGTTTTGCTTTGAGAAATAACAGTTGGCCATCCAGGGCTTGATGCTCACCTCCGAGCGGACCCTGAACAACCTCCAGGGCTTCTACAAACTTCCCCAAATGTTCCAGGATGATAAAATACAGCTGGACCTGGAAGAGTCAATGAAACAATGGTACTCGGGTGCTTCATTCACCTGAAATCACACTGAAAATCAAAAACTGAAGGCACAATCTGACCTCGGCTTCTGCTTCAATTTTATCCTCCTTCACCATTTTCTCCACCATGCGCTCAGCTAAAGGCAAGAACATGGTCTGAGACAGCTTTTCATCTTGGGCCGAGATAGCCTAACACACAAAACACGTACCAAAAAAAATCTTTAATGCGGGGAAAGAAAGTTCAGTTTCGAAACATAAATAAACAGTTCTAAAGTGCCACACGGGGTCGACCATATTTATTTTTCTTTCTTGCCATGAGTAGACGAATATGCAAAAAAAGCACGTGCACATATGTAGGCAGCAATGTGATTGTTCGGTCCTAACGTCTCATCTTTACATTAACAAACTGCAAATGTTAGGGTTACCTGAGGAGAAAAAGCTAACCCGAACCCTGAAGATTACAATTTTGTAGAGCTTAACTACACTATTTGTACACAAAATATGTTTTCTAATTGTATTTAAAGTAAGAAATACGATGCATGATTAATCCAAATAAGCATCTGCCATTTTGAATACAGTATTTTAAAAGTAGCCCAGGTGTTTATTTGAGAGAAAGAGCAAAACAGAGCAAAACAGAAAGAGAGAGGATTTGCACAAAAAAAAGTGAGAGAGAGAGAGAGAGAGAGAGAGTAAGTGGGTGATAGAGGGACACAGAGAGAGAGAGAGATATATAAAGAGCGAGAGAGAAAGAGAGTGAGAGTAATAGAGGGATACAGAGACACAAACAGAGAGAGAGACAGAGATACACGGAGAGAAAAAGACAAAAAGGTAGTGTGAGTGAGAGAGGGATACACAGAAAGAGAGATATAAAGAGCGAGAGAGAAAGAGAGACAGAGAGTGAGAGTAATAGAGGGATACAGAGACACAAACAGAGAGAGAGACAGACAAAAAGGTAGTGTGAGTGATAGAGGGATACACAGAAAGAGAGATATAAAGAGCGAGAGAGAAAGAGAGACAGAGAGTGAGAGTAATAGAGGGATACAGAGACACAAACAGAGAGAGAGACCGAGATACACGGAGAGAAAAAGACAAAGAGTGTGAGTGATAGAGGGATACACAGAAAGAGAGATATAAAGAGCTAGAGAGAAAGAGAGACAGAGTGTGAGTAATAGAGGGATACAGAGACACAAACAGAGAGAGAGACAGACAAAAGGGGAGTGTGAGTGATAGAGGGATACACAGAAAGAGAGATATAAAGAGCTAGAGAGAAAGAGAGACAGAGAGTGTGAGTAATAGAGGGATACAGAGACACAAACAGAGAGAGAGACAGACAAAAAGGGAGTGTGAGTGATAGAGGGATACACAGAGAGAAAGAGAGAGTGATAGACTTACACCGAGAGAAAGAAACAGAGAGAGTGAGTGATAGAGGGATAGCAGGGGTCGGGAACCTTTTTGGCTGAGAGCCATAAACACGGCATACTGGTAAAAATGAAGTCCAAAAGAGCCACACCTGTTTAAAACTAAATACAGGTAAATCTTTGTATATTTGTAAAACCAATATGAAACGCAGAACAACAAGTCTTTCAACTCGCTAGTCAAACACACGCGAAATGGATGGATCGAAATATTATTATGTATTTTTAAAGCTTTGTCTAAAAGCCATATGCAGCCGCCAGAAGAGCCGTATGAGACTCGCGAGACGTAGGTTCCCGCCCCCTGATCTATAGCGTTGCAATACGCTTAATGAACATGCAACACATTCCGTTTCATTTATTCTGTGAAACTTCATTATTAATGTATGCAATTGCAATGCCTTGATTTTAGTAAAGTCAGTAAACCATCATAACAATAAATTCAAAGGTAATACTAATAAATGCCACACTTTCTTTCGGTGTTTCAGTTTTTGGCCAGGCTTTCCTCTTTTCCTTTTTGGCCAGGAATTTTCATTTTGGAAAATCACTATTATTTATATTTTTATTTTAAAAGAGTCCAAGACTAATATTTGTTTAAGTTTAATAAGTTAAACATCCTTTAACTTGTTTAATTACAGGAGTTAATTTTGCACCATTGACACGTGTTGTTTCAAGGTCGCAGGTGGTGAATTTGTTGCACCAACTGTCCTCATTTTTTTATTCTTTTTTTTTTTTTAAGGAAAAGGTTCAAATTTATGCAACCAACAGATAATTAATTGGTCGTTTTTCCATACTTACTGTTGCTTACTTTTGTTCTCCTGTTGATCTTGCCCATCATACACACCACCCAACGAAATAGGTTCAAGTATTCGTGTTTTGTACTGATTATTGTATTGGATTTGTATCAGTGGCTGCAATATCGCTATTGTATCGGAAGTTAAAATGTTATATCGGGACACCCCAAATACACACACACACACACACACACACACACACACACACACACACACACACACACACACACACACACACACACACACACACATACACACACATATACGTTTGAAAACTTCAGTATAAAAAGCTTCAGAATAAAATCCTTTCATTCAGGTATTCTTTAAAATTCAGGTATTAAAATGTCCGATAGCAGACTTATTTGACAGTTGTGTTTCCCTAGTCGTTCTCCCGTCATACACCGTTTAGCGCAGGTCATAAGCACTTTGACATACACAGCTGACAGAGACTTCTCCTTGGGAGCAGAATCGCATTTTGCGTGTTCCAGACTTTACACTCGTTTTAATCCCCTCTTCTACTCGCAAGCTTGCTAGTGTTTTAAAATGTTATTTTTCGCCATTTTTCCCAATTACATGCCGTCTACCCACAATGTTTTTGCAATCGACCAGTCAATAGTAATGAGCACCCCTGCCCTAGATGAACTAGTCCTGACTAAGGCCTTTTCAGGTTTTAATGTTGCTTGTTACGTCCGAGTGTCTTATTTATTATAGAGACGCTGCACTAAAAAGCCTCAACATGCGCGAGACATCCCTCTCATTTCTCTTTCTCTCTCTCATTCACTCTTTGTCCTAGCCACTCGAGATGAAAAATAAATGAAACTTTGCTTTTCTCTTCCTTTTTCTTTGTCATCTGAACTAAAGCGGACAAGGACTGAAGTTGTTATCAGCGCTCAGTCTGACATGAGCAGCTTACACATCTGAAAAGACACCAATGCTGGAAGGTTTGTTAAAGCTCTAAGAACAACTTGTGCTCTCATCCCATCCAGAAGACCCACTTGAACAACTGGAAGCCTGTATTAGACAGCAATGGGACGACATTCCTATTCCTAAACTTGAGCAACGCGTCTCCTCAATCCCAGATGTTTGCCGACTGTGTTAAAAAAGAAGAGTGGATTCCACACAGTGATCACGTTTTCCAACTTTTTTTGTAATATGTAGCTCTCGGGAAATAATAACTAAGCCACTATTTGGCCAAAAATGCTAAATGTTTCACTTTCAACATTTGAAATGCTTTCTACATTTTACTCTGAATAAAATATTAGTTTATGATATTTATGAATTATGGCATTCCTTTTTTATTCATAATTTTTACAGTGTCGCAACCTTTTCAGATTTGGGGTTGTACTTAACAATATGTAGTGAAAATGTGAAAATATAAAGACAAAGTTTTAATTTAAGATCTTACCTGCATCACCAGGCTCATGACTGACCAGAAGTAGTAAGGATTTTTGGGAACTATTTTATAAAGCGCCATTCCAGCCTAACAAAGCCAGGAAAGGGAGATGAAACATGTTGCTAGTGTTTACTAACACCATATAAAGAGAAAATCACAGAATAAACCTGTTGCATTTTCTTGTACTCTCCGACTCGGGCGTAGGCCATGAAGAGGTGCGAGTGATACTCTTCGCTGGCTGGGATCTTCCGTACGGCAGCTTCATAAAGTTTGGTCACCAGTTCAGCTGGAAAGATAAACACGCACTCAATTAACAGAAGTACAACACAATTACACTCCGTCTCCATATTCAACAATCAACAAGTGTAAAACACAAAAGCCGTGGTGCACATAGCCAGCACAACGCTTTTACATGGAGCGGTTAATAAAAGTTTAATTGGGCTGGCCATAAAACCAGTGTTCCCACAGCCCTTGAAAATAAACTAATTAAAACAAACACTTCCCCAAAGGAAGTCATTTACTGAAAACAGGAACAGGCAGGAAGTCAACTTTTATTTTTGCAGTAATATTCAAATGGAAATAAAAATACTTTAGCACATACATTTGGTTCTATAACAAAACGCATAGACTTGAGTTTAGTTCTCAGTTGATGTGTCATTCGTGAACAAGGAACGATTATCCTCGCTGAATGATTCGTTCATTTTCATGCAGAATCTTTTCTCACCACAGAGCTCCATCAGCAGGACAGCAAAGAGAAATGATTCGTTGTACTGTACTGAGTTGTACTGTCCTGTACTCACGGCGATGCATTTCTCTGTAGAGGATAGTGAGGGCTTGCAGGGAGTTGTCGTCCGTCGGCTCGAGGTGGGTCACCTCCTGCGCTAGAGTGAAGGCCTCCTCCTGCTTCCCCGTGCGCTGCAGACCGATGGCCTTCAGGACCTGCATACACATTAGGGCTGAAACCATTAGTCCACACTAGGCCTGCAGCTAACGCTTATTGTCTCATCAATTCATCCATGGATTATTTATTGATTAATAGACTAATCTAGACACATTTTTTAATTATTCTAACGATTATTTTTTTTGCCCAAATGATTACTTGCTCATAAAAATTAAATAAACATGCTATTTGCTTTTTAATGAACACTGTCTTTTATTGTAAAAACAACGGCAATATGAAACGTTGGGGCATAAAAACACAGACTAGGGCTGCAACGATTCCTCGATTAATTAGAGTAATTCGATTATAGAAATGCTTCGATTCATATTTCGTAGCTTCGATGAATCGTTAAATCAGTGCAATGTATCTAAAAACTGCCCGAAGCGTGCCGCCATATTGCGGCCGGAACCTTTAACGCGCTGCGCTTGTTTCCACACGGAGCGGCAGGAGAAAGTGCGCATGTTCTCGGGAAAGTCGGAGCAAAGTTTCGTTCAGGGAAAACAATGACGGAGAAAGGAGGAGAAAAGAACGACGGTGAAGGAGAGAAAAAGGAAATCCACAGAAAACGTCAAAACTTGTCAAAAGTGTGGGAGCATTTTAAGCTCAAAAAGATTTTTTGTGAAGGAACAGAACTATGTAGCTCGAGTTTATATTCGTTCTAAATTTGTCAATGTTACGTGCAACACTGTTGCGCTGGTTGTGTGTGTGACGGGAAAGCTGTTTTCCAGGTCGGCAGCTAATCGGAGGAGCGCGCCGTCACTCACGAAGAGGGGGCGTGGTCCTAAAAATCAGCCACCAGACGTGCAGCACCAACATCAGCGTCTCCGTTTTAGTTAAAAGTGTGCTCACGGAAAGCACAGTGTGGGGCGAGTTAGGAGATGGTGCATGCTCTGGTTGGTTTGCTGCTTGAACTTTGTGCTGTGTTGTTTGATGTTTCTTCGTTCTGTACTCGTGTCATACTTGGTTGTTGACGCGGTCTGGCTTCTGGCTGTGTTGTTTGTGTGTGCCGGTCATCGCGTGTTGTGCTTGTGTTGTTTAGCTGTGTGCTTCCGTGTTCGTTTCACGATCGAGTTCGGGTTCGCGGGTGCACCATACAGTAGGTTTTGTTTCTGTTATACACACTCGGTTTAGGTGAGCGTCATTTCTGTATTTTTGGTAGTTAGTGTAGGTAGTTAGGGCGCTGAAGATCACGGGTTTAATTTTGGTTTATTAGACAAGTTAGTCGTTTAGTTATAGGAGTTAGAAAGCCCGTTTTGTTTTATTTGACGCCACCTTGTATTAGTATTTTTGATTCACTATTTTACTACTGTCATTGGTTTTCACTGTTGTCACTTTTGTTAATAAATTCACTTTGTTCACAATTGATGCTCTGTGTGTTTTGACCTTACTCACTTTTCAGCACCTTAAATGTTACGGGATTATCCCCTCACTATCACCATCACATACACGTAACAGTTGCGTAGATGGAAGTACGCTACACGTGTGATATTTATGTGGGATTTAAAAGAGAGTGATGAGTCGAGGATGACACCCAAGCTCTTAACCTGAGGGGAGGGAGATATGGAGGAGTTACCAAAAGGAATGTCAAAATAGCCAAAAAGTACAGTTTGTCGTACAATAACAGAAAAACTACGCGTTCATATATTCTCAAACTATGTAAATCCAGAGACAATAATGTCTAGTACAATCTTGTGTTAGTGTGATGTCGTGATAATTAGTGATTTATTTTTAATAAGAAGAGGATAATTTGTATGAAAAGAGCAAATAGCCAATAATAAGAGTTTTAACGTAATGTAACAGAAGATAAAGGGTAATGTAGGTAAAGAGATTAAAAACTACTGTTTTGAGTTGTTTTTGCAGTTTCCGAGACACTCGTTTTGGTTGAACGCTGGTATAATGCCGTCTTCCCGTAATAAGCGGTATACACGCGCACACAGAAAGCAACTGAGGGCGGGCTTGACTCCGGTCACACACACACACACACACACACACACACACACACACACACACACACACACACACACACACTCACCTCCCTAGACATGCTGCTGCTGTTTCTAACTAAATTTGAAGGCGCAAAGGATTTTTAATCTAACATTTGAGACACCGGACGTGTTTTCAAATAAACGCCGTTTTGTTTAAAGTGCAAGCGCGTGTGTGTGTGTGTGTGTGTGTGTGTGCGCTCGGCCACTGCTAATTATGTATCTCCTGCTGAAAAGAATCTGCGTGGACGCTCCTCTTAATTGAAACCCGCGTTGCGCCTCTTTATTGGTTCCCGTTCTAACACGTTATGACTGGCGTGACCGTCGGCCAATCAGACGCGGCGTTTGCGGGAGAGCGAACCAATCACCGTCTCCGTTCAGAGGGACAGGCTTCGTCCGGCCCCTTTTCTCTATTAGCAGGTGTTTTAATTAACATGTCTGGTGTTTGAAGTTTGAGGTTGAAGCTGAAGAAATTTAGTTTAGTAGAAACTGCAGTAGAAACACACAAACTGTAGAAATTTACTAGAAACTGCAGCAGCATGTCTAGGGAGGTGAGTGAGTGAGTGAGTGAGTGAGTGAGTGAGTGAGTGAGTGTGTGTGTTTTTTTTTTTTGGGTTAGAGGGACAATTTTCAAGACTTTTCCTCGAGAAATGAGGACCCTCTGTTATAGGAGGACATTTTGCTGTCCTCATAAAATAAACCATTTAAAACGTTTTCTCTGCATTTTTTAATGCATAAAAATTGTTTTTTAAAAATGTCTTTTTATACCAATATTCGGACCTAGGTTGTAAAATTGTGTGTCCGCCACTGCCCCCTACCGGTTGTCGTGGTCCAGCATACAACCGCGGGAATTCATACTCAAGCGCGCGAATAGATACAACCGTGGGAAAAGTTAAACGAGCACAGGTGCAACCATTTTACTTTGATTGCCTGGATGCCAGAGAGAGCAGCACAGGTGCAAACATTTTGCTTTGTTTGCCTGGATAACCAGAGAGAGCTTCGGAAATACTGGATGTACAAGTTGTGGAAAAAAGGTAAGAAATCAATTTTAAAAAACGTTTAACGTTTTCTTTAATTTAATGTGTTTCTTATTGATTGAGTAAATCCATGTCAAAAACCGAAATCACAGAGAAATAATAACTAAATTCAAACCTAATAAAATCTAATTTTGCCTAGTAATATATGCAACATAAACACACGAATGTATATTAAAGCAGCTCACACTTTTAGTCTGTGAAAGGGGGAGCTAAAGTTTTAGGGAATTGATTTTAGACTTTTGTGTCCATCTGTTTGTCTGTGTATTGAACATTGTGAAGTTGTGTTTTTGTTTACGTTTTTGTTCTTCATTTTTGTAGCAAATGCTGTTATGCCACAGAAGAATTTCACAGCTTCAGGATGCTATGAATCATATCCTAGCAGGAAAAGACAAACATTCAATGTCAGAGATCCAGTATATTAATGCAGTTAAAGGTGAGTGACTTTATAATGGATATTATGGTTTTTTTTTATTATGACTACTAATTGTGCAAACATCAATATTAATTAAAGTTTTAAAAATTGTTTAAATAAAAAAAAAAAGTTTAAAAATATTTTAATAGTAATGATATTTTCATTAATAGTGTTTGCATAATTGCTTGGACATGTATTCATTATTCTAGATGTAGAATTGAAAAAAATAAACCGAACCGAAACCGAATAAAGCCGAACATAGAGGGAAACTGTACCACAATGCATGTTCCGTCTTTATGTTTGACTTCGTATGGAAGCGGACGACATGGTAGTGAGTTCAGAATTACTATTATATCGAGCTGGACAATATCCCGTGCAATTTTGGAGCAGCATGAAAAAGATACATCCATAGTTCACTAATAGGATATGCAATATCACCTAAAAAATTTAATCAATTTCATACACAATATTGCAGGTGAATTTTGTAAATGGTCAGTGAACCACAGCTGTATGTTTTACATGCTGCTCTGACAAATTGCACATGATGGATTTACTAGCAGTCACTCTATACAATTCAAAAGCATATTACTATAAATATATGTTTAGTGCATAATTTTTGTACATTTGCAGTATTGATGGAGCACTTGATGATGGGTCATTTGGGCGACTGGTAAACGATGAGCACAAGACCCCAAATTGCAGAATGAAGTTGATTGAAGCAGAAGGGAAGTCACATCTCTGCCTTTTTGCACTGAAAGAAATACCAGCAGGCACTGAAACAGGTGGGTCATTTTAGTTGTTTTCTTATAAATTGGTGTCAAGGTTTAAAGCCTTTAAAGCCTTAAAAGCTTCTGTGTGTTAAGATGTGTTTCATGATGACTCAATACACGATTACACAATTTATTGCTTGTTAGTGCCAACCATTAAAAAAAAAAAAAAAGTCACTCCTTAGTGGTATTCAATCTAGTTTTTAGTTAGTCTTGTTAGATTAATCTTGAACTTGACTTCCATGTTATGCTAGCAGGTTTATCGATATGTTTTGTTCTGTATGTTTTTTTGTCCTGTACTTGTCTATATCCCCTTGTTTTGAGCCAGTATGTCAGTTGATGTCAGTTCATCTTTTCTTGTCTGTTCATGCTTTGTTTTGCAAAAAAGAACTTTGGAAAAGATGGGGTCCTGCACCAGGAGGTTTCAACTGCTGACCCTACCAAAGGTCAGTTCATGTTTTGAGTAAATCGTGTTTAATATCTTGCTTTGGCTTTCGTAAACAGTTGCAGCGTGGAAAAAGCATGTTAGTTTCGGGTCAATTTAAGGTCGTTATTGTGTGTCTTGGTGGATTTGAGTACATTTTTCAGGGAGAATATTTCTGTCAAGGGTATGAGTTGAGTATGTTATGGCCTATTTGTGGTTAAGACTGGAGGAAAGCCAAGCACTGAAATCTCCTTGTGTTCCCTTCTACAGAGAGTGAATTGAGATCAGCAGTTCAATCATCTGGAGCCGCTACTAAGGACTCTGCTTGTGAGGTGAGTTTATACAGTACGGAGGGTCCTTTCTAACCCCAGTGTCCTCCCAACACGTGTGTTTTTCTGAGTGTCCACACACAGTGTTCAAGAATGGAAGACTTTGAGTTGGAGTTTGGATGTCATTACTAGTTCAGAGGACAGTGTCCTCACATACCTTGAGTTTCTCAATGTCACACACACATGCACAGAACTTCCTTTCTAACTCCAGTGTCCTCCCAACACGTGTGTTTTTCTGAGTGTCCACACACCGTGTTCAAGAATGGAAGACTTTGAGTTGGAGTTTGGATGTCATTACTAGTTCAGAGGACAGTGTCCTCGCATACCTTGAGTTTCTCAGTGTCACACACACGAACAGAACGCTTTTTTTTTTTCCTCATAAAATTACTGTAGTTTCTTACTTTTACTTTAAATTAGTGTTAGGGTTTTTCAACCCATTTCCGTGTAGTTCAAGGTTGTGTAGTGATGTGGCTAGGAAGAAAAGTCAGTTACCTGCAATTACACTATTGGTTTGTGTTGTAGAAAATGTCCACGTTCTTCTTCCTACCTTCATAACTCACTGTCTTCAAACAGCAGGGCTATGGTTTATGTACTCTGTTTAATACTAAAAGTTAAACTACAAGCCAAAGCCTTTTATTGCCACTTTTTTTTTTTAAGATAATAGAAGTTAAGCTGGGTAAATATAAATGTGGTATTGTTTAGAAACGAGATGTGTTTTTGAATGCTAGATGGTTTACCTCATTAATTAGAGTAATTGTGTTTTTTGACTTCATTAGAAAATATTCGGTTGGTGTCTGTTCATCTTAAATTACTGTTGTTGTTTTTTTTTTTTTTGGTGCTTTGTTCTGCAAAAAAGGACTTTGGAAAAGATGGGGTCCTGCACCAGGAGGTTTCAACTGATGCAGATTGTCAAAACAACATTACAATGATCACCGTTGAATAATTTTGTCCAGCTTAAGTACATTTAGAACTGATTTGTTCAGTTAAAAATGTTTTGATAAGATAAAACTTAATTTGTCTGACAGTGGGGACATTTTCATGTTGCAATGTTACAGTTAGAAAAGTTAGATATAATTTATTTTTAATTGTATATAAACTATAAGACGTGACACGTTTATTATAATAATAATATTAATAATTCCTTCAATTTTTTATTTATTGGCGCCTTTCACAACACTCAAGGTCGCCTTACAGAAGCACAACAACATTCACACACACCAATTGCCCGGTGAAATAGCGGCAGCCAATCTGCGCCAGCGTCCACTGCACTCGAGCATACACACCACACACGCTCACACACACGGCCTGATTAACCTGATATGCATGTTTTTCTCACTGTGGGGGAAACTGGAGCACCCGGAGGAAACCCACGCAAGCACGGGGAGAACATGCAAACTCCACACAGAAAGACCCCGACCTCCACACTCACACCACGAGTCACACACAGAACCTTCTTGCTGTGAGGTGACAGCGCTACCCACTGCACCACCGTGCCGCCCAATATTATTGAAAATTATACAGTCATAAAGATAGAGGTAATAGGTAAATGCACCATGTGTCAGAATATTGCACAGGCTAAAAACATGAGTCATCGTGTCCTTTCATGCACCTTGTGTCCTTTTAAGCAAGATATACCTGGTGTAACTGTCTCAGAGACGCTCCATTTATGATTAATATAATTTATGCATATGTATGTTTATTATTTTGTGAGTTTTTTGTTTTGTGGACTTTTATGTTGTATTCGGTACGGGTTGGCGGAAGTTCATTGGTTACACGTGAGCATTGTGGGTTATCGCGCCAGAGCTGGAGGAGACTTCAAGAGAGAGAGACTTAATCT
>MU204274.1:699262-713938 GCA_017309775.1 Paedocypris sp. Pulau Singkep
TGTGTGTGTGTGTGTGTGTGTGTAGTGATACTGTGAGTGTGTGTGTCAAATGTACGATCTGTCATTTACTGTTACATTATAAAAGAACCTAAGAATATCAAAACGGGTGCTTGGAGTAACAGTGACTGCACTACTGACAGTAATCTGCACTATGGGGTAGGTCGGTATATACCAGCGGTGGCCAAACTTTTTGATTCTTGACTGATTATTTGCATTTAAATTGAATTCAAATTTGATTTGACACTTACATGAATGCATTCAAAAAAAAAAAAAAAAAAAAAAAAAAATAGATATAATACTAAAATACAAATAAGGTGATTTAGCATTTTAACTCACCGGGGAAGGTCCCATTATGATATTAGAATTTTCCTTTTATAACAAATATAAAAATTTTCAATTACATATTATCAATTTGTTTTTTTTCGCTGAATTCGCGTGAATTGGCGCGATGGCGAATCCTGGAGGGACTGAACACTGGCCGCGGGCCGGATTACATTCATTTTATGAATCGAGTCACGGGCCGGTCACAATGTGATCAAGGGCCGCATTTGGCCCCCGGGCCGGACTTTGCACATGCCAGGTATATACATTTTTAATCTCCGGGGGATATTCTTGAATTATTAAAAACATACGCAGACATTATTATTGCACACATACGCACACACCAAAGTGCTTTAAAAAGTGTTTTCCTGGACTCACTGTGTAGTAATTGCTGAGACTGGCAGGAGTTTTCTGGACGCTTGAGGCGGCGACGCCCTTCTCCTTGACAGTAATGCGCACAGGGTTCCTCAGACCGGCCCTCACAAGCTTCTCAAGCTCCTGCGTCTGAGTGGCAGAGAACAGGCCTGTGCGCCGCTGCTTAGGTAAATAACCCAGAATACTGTTCAAACTGTTGTGGCACAGTGAAAAGAGTTTTACCAAGTGAAATTCAACACGTCATTTTATTTAACTGTGGCAAATTAAATACATTAGTACTCTGTACTAGTACTTGTTGATTGCACATTTTTTGGTACTTCTGTAAACTGAACATTTTTACCTGTAATTACAAACAGCACAACATTTTTTTGTACTTGTACCAGTACTTGTAAAATGCACATTTTTTGTTACTTGTTTTTTGTAAAAATGTATGTCTATCTGTAAAGAGCGTGGATGAGTAGAGAAAGCAATTTCGACTCTCTGCACGTCCAGTACGCACAGCAGAGCTGACAATAAAGCTGACTTTGACTTAAGACAACCTTCATAATAAAACTCATTTGGACAGCGTGCAAAATATGAAAATAAGCAGCAACAGATGACCACGCCTTTATGTTTAAAAGAGGAAAGAACGCACCTGGCTTCAAAGCCCATGTCCAACAGTCTGTCAGCCTCATCCAGGACCAGCACGTCCAGACACTTCACCGCACTGGCCAGATCAACACCGTCCGCCTTCCGCCTGAACATGTCCTCCAGCCGGCCGGGCGTGGCTATAATAATGTTGGCTCTGTGAGGGGTTGATGTTATAGAACGCTACACCCACTGCTGCAATAGAGGCGACTGTAGTTCAAAACCTCACCCGTGTGCTTTGATCTTCTCTACGTCCTCGATGGGGTTGCTTCCTCCAATCAGAACTATCTGTCTACAGTCGCGATCATACGTCAGATGAAAGACTGTGTGGTGAACACTTCCACTAACCTGAGCTGTGGAAAGCCCTGCAGGAACCGCTCCATCACTTCACTGATCTGCAGAGCCAGTTCACGCGTCGGAGTGACAATCAAAGCTCCAACCTAACAACACCAACAGAAAAAACACACAACTCTGTTCACAAACAGACAAATTCATTAAAAAATAAATACCGCTCCCCTGTGGTGCACGCTACTGTTTTAATGCCACTTCCTTCATGCAGGAAGATTGCGGGGGAAAAGGAAGAGACGCTGAAAACAGTGCGATGAGTTCAGCCGTTGGAGTGTTTACTGTACCGGACCTGTTCTGTGACTGACTGAAATAAATCATAAAATAAAATAAACATACAGTGGGACACGACCATCTCCGCTCGCTCTGGTTTCATCTCCTTGTGTTGCCTTTTGCCTGATGGACTTCACTAAACATTTGCAACGGCGTGTCTACCTGCTGCACAGCTCATTCAATCCAACCGACAGAAGATCTGATGCTGATGCTGATGAATTCTTCACGCTTAGAGACAGTAACAGAGTAATAGACAGACCGTTTAGTTTGTCTGCACGGAATCATGTGCGTTTATTGCCCTTTTCACACATTTATAAATGAAATTTATAAATCACATTTTTCTCATCTATTCTCAAATTTCGCCCCAAAAAAGTTGTGCAAATTACATTGAGATATGATATTTTTTGGGGACTTTTTTGGCCCAAAAAAGCCTTTGACCGGTGGCCTGATACAATTGATCAACCCAGTCAACTGTATATATATTTTTATGTTAAGATGTTCTACTTACGCTCTTACATTAGACATTATGGAAGTGTATAGTTGTGTGTGTGCCTTTGTTAATTGAATTGAAAAATCCTTTATTAGTCCCACAGCGGGGACATTTCACGTCACAACAGCAACAACAAATCCAAAGAAATAAACAAACAAACATCACCATAACGCACTGCACACATCATAATAAACAAACAAACAAACACAGACCATAAATGAACAAGTAGCATAGTTTAACATTGGCTTGCCATTTTGCAAAAAGAGAAACTATTGCTACTTTTTGCTCTTTTACACTCGAGTCGTTTCACGAACTGTGTGTCCACCTTTCATCACCACACACACACACACACACACACGCTTGTGACTGAGGCGCTCGTGAAACGGCTTTAAAACGAACCTGCAGTTTTTTCAGCTTCTCTTCTCGCTTCAACAGAATCTCCAGCACTGGGATGACGAAAGCCAAGGTCTTCCCACTGCCGGTCACCTGTTGGGGCAACGCAAAGCCGTTTACTGTGTGATGGGGGTAAATTGGGAAAGCGGGAAATAAAAGGCACGTGTCAGCTCAGAACTCACCGCTTCTGCAGCTACATCCTTGTTCCCCATGAAGAGCGGGATACACGCAGACTGAAACGAAACACGCCGCATCCTGAGTGCGGAGACTATAGTGACGCAGATCTCACACGTGAAACACGGGACAATCTTACCTGGACTGGCGTCATGTACTTAAAGTTCAGATCCTGAAGAGTTTGTAGTATGCTGTCATGGAGTTTCACAGGCAGGCTGCCCCATTCTCCTTCGCTAATGTTTTCCATGGCTTGTGATTTCAGAACATGCTGGGTTTGTGGAGTAAACACACGAGGAAAAGACGGAAGAGCGGCGCCTGTGTTACAGTCATTACGGCCCGGCGGGGAAACCTGCAGTGAACGCGACCGTTCCGACTTCTTCTTCTTCTGCTTCTTCTTCTTCTCTTTTGTTTAACGGCGGTTGGCATCCAACTTCTGGTGCATTACCGCCCCCTCTGCTCCGGAGTGTGGGTTGTAAGAATGGCAAAACAAATACTTGTTATTAGTTTTGTATCTTTTATATACCTTAATACTACTTTGTTCTTTTCATTTCCCCAAGCTGCTACCATACACCCATAGTCTATTGCTGATCTTAGATGTGTTTTAATGCTGATGTGCCATTCACTTCCTGCCAAACACCTCACAACATTGATCACCTTCTTACATTTATCCTCTTTTTTCTTTACGTGTTCCGCAAATGTTAACCCTCCATCAAAAACGACTCCCGGGAACTTAAATGTCTTTTCGTTTCTCAGTTCTTCTCCATACATTCTTAATTTTCCTCCTTCCCTGACTCTCTTTCTTGTAAACCACATTGTCTGAGATTTTCCCTTTGAAAATCAGAATCCCCACTTTAATCCCCATTCTTCTACCTTACCTGATGACTCTTGCATTGTCCTCTTTATGTGCTCCACATTCCTTCCCCTCTTCCATTAACGCCCCATCATCTGCAGTAATGATCTGTCAGCAGGAAGTGACGTCATCATTGATCACTATGATGAACAGTAAAGGACTCATTACACTCTCTATACTGAGTTGATATTTGGGTTCCTATCCTCACCTGAATTTTCCTTTCCGACAGAAAGTCCTTTGCCCAATTAAACATCCTTCCCCCAATTCCTAACGTATTCATCTTTATTAGCATATCATAAGCTTTCTCTATATCTAAAACACGGCCACCACTGTCTCTTTGTTTACTTGCGTCCTCCTCACTTCATCCTCCAGTCTAACTACTGGATCCATTCTGCTTCTCCCCTTCCTGAAGCCAGTATCTGTCCCTTCTCCAGAATAAACATCAGCCTGTCTGCTACCATTCTTTCCATTATTTCACTCAAGTTCGATGTCAGTGCTATCGGTGTGTAATTCGATGGTTTTGTTGGATCCTTTGTTGGTTTTCTAACAGGAATTATTACTGCTTCTTTCCATACCTTTGGTACTCTCTCCTCCTCCCATACCTTATTATATAGTCCTATCAGTTTTTCTCCTGCTTCCTTTCCTAAATGTTTTAGCATTGCAGGATTGACCTGCTCTTTACCCGGGGCGGTTGGTTTTGCTCTATTAATGGCCCTCACCATCTCCTGCATTTGAAACGGTTTGTTTAACACACCTCCACTTTCATCCGCCTCCTTCTCTATTGATTGACTTTGTCGTTCTAGTGTTGCTTTCCTTCCCCTTTTTTCTTCATCTGTCATGTTCTCTGAGCTGTGTATTTTAGCAAATGATTGAACCATCATCTCTGCTTTTTCAATGTTTGTTACACTACAGAAGTTCTTCCATCTCTCTCCTTTGGCCTTTCTCACTGTGCGTCTGACTTCTGCTTGTGCTTTCTTATATTTTATCATATTCTGAAAGTTGTGCGTTCTTTTAACTAACTCGAATGTCTTATTCCTTTTCTTCACCGCTTGCTGGCATTCGTCATTCCACCAAGGTGCTATTGTCCTTTTTCTGCCCTGCTTTCCTCTAGGGATTGCTTCTTCTTCTGCTGCTTCTATAATCGCTGTGGTCACTTGATAATTCATTTGCTCTGTACTCACTGTCATATCTATTTTTTTTGAATGTCTCTTCACCCTTAGCATGACATTTCTGCCAATCTGCTTTCTCTAATTTCCATTTTGTGGCAAACTCTTCCCTTGCTTCTTCTCGCCTCGTCCCGGTGTTACTCATCACAGGATAGTGGTCACTCCTTACTCAATCACTTCTTCCTGTCAGTGTCTGTGTTAAAACTACGTCACTGCTTATTTTTTCATAACAAAAATTTGTTATATCTATCGTTTCTTCTCCTACTTGATCGTACAAACATTCTGTACTTTTGTTGTATGTACTTTAGATATTGTAGCGTTGGATCAATGATTAAACATAAACGCACTAAATGAACACGGACACTTATAACAATACACAAGATATTCGTAACATGTTACTATATTTTGTAGTTGTTTATATTAGTATTCTGTTTTGACGTGTTTTAACGCGCGTGTGCAGGGCGCTCGCTAGGAACAGCTGAGCAGTGACGTCAGTGTAGGAACTTCTGAGCTGTAGGAGGAGTTTTCAGAACAGCGGCACTAAGATCCAGCAGAACTAATAATGAAACGTCCACTTCATCCGAGGTCATTAGGGAATCATTTGTAACTCTGAGTGCCGTGTCTGTACTATCTGATTGAAATTATTCTAAATTTTCCTTCTGTTCCAGGAACACACAAAGTTGACCCGAAACCACCTTTTCAAGAATTTTTGACAGAAATGGAAGTAATACGTCTTGCTAATGCTTAGTTTTCTGTGTTTGGCTTCTCTCCTGAGCGCTGTACTATTGGCCTGGAGGAGTGGCGGTGCAATGTGTTAGAGTTTTGTAGTGTTAGAATGCCAGGAGTGTCATAACTGTGGCTGGGTTTCTCCTCACATACGGCCAGTGAGGTTTGTTTACCTGTCCACTGTCGCACGTGCTTGCTCACTGGTCATAGCCATAATCTTAAACACTCACGAACAATGGAATAAACGCAACAATATTCTATTTGAACACTCTCAGACAGCGGCTTTGGGACCGTTTAAATCTGTGAAAAGTGCTTTACAAATGTACTGAACTTAAACTTAACACGTGATGTTCTACATTGTGGATGACTTCTCTAAAAATGTCAAATCGGTACAAATTTACCAAGTAAAAAAAACACAAACATGCTTATTGCATTCACCAGATTAAAACTTTGCATTTATTTAAGTTTTTTCACTTTTTTCTTTTGATTGTTTAAAGTGAAACTATTGAAAAACCACATATAAATGAGGAGTCAGTGGCAATGAAAAACATTGGCAAAACAAATATCAAACTTATGTATCGTATTTGTGATATGACAAACTATCATTTTCACACTTAAACATGGCCAATTGAAAAGAGGATGGTTAATTTAATAAAAAAAAAAAAAAAAAAAAAAAAAAAAAAAAAAAAAAAAAAAAAAAAAATAAAAAAAAAAAAAAAAAAAAAAAAAAAATCAAAAAAGAGTTGAACTAAAGAACACGGACGCAGTGTTAAGAACACATTTCTTGTTTATTAAATCAAATCCAAATTTGTCATACATAATTGTCACAACCATCATCAGTTTCTCAGTAGTCTTATAGCCAAATAATGATGTTTTCTTAAATGAGAGATTGTACAAAACTACAGAAATGCTCCCTTGGAAAGAGAAAGAAAAATCTTGCCCAGACACTTAAAAACAGCAAAAAGAAAAAAAAAATCTAAAAATCATACTGAAGCGACAGTGTTGGCTTTATTTGTCTATCAGAGAGCTAATAGTGTCAAGCAGTAAACGCAACAGACTCATTCGTTGTAATGTGCAATTGTGACCGAACCAAGGAAAAAAACACCAAGAAAAAAAAAAAACAGCAAGAGGCAAACGCTGAAAAGAAAAATCCTATAGGAGGACGAAAGAAAAATGGCTGAACTTGTGGTTTTAAACTTTAATTGCACTAACTGTGCAGAAACATTGTCCAGATTTCAGACTGGAGAACGTAAAAGCTAAAAGAAAAAGAGAGTGATGGACTAGCGAACCAAGAAAAGAACCAAGTTCTTCTGATCTCTGTAGAATCGAATGTTCAATTCATAAAAGTGGTAACTGATGGACGACTTGACGCGGGTTTATACAACTCTCCGCACTTCAAAGAATCTCTTCAAGTAGTAAATCTGTCCAAGTGTCATGGCCACCAGCACCAGAGCTTCGAAAAAGGACCAAAGCACCACTCGACTGTTTGTGTTGTCGTTGACTGAAGAAAAGAGAAGAGCAAAAGAATTAATGACAAAGACACATCAAGACTATTTTATATTAATAAAATAATACCCCTCACACACAATATCGTGATATAATACCGATACCGTCTGTACACTAGAAAATACCCTGATGTGAATTTTAACCCATATCACCCAGCACTAGTGACTACTACATTACAATCCAAGCGTTGTGAACTTTAGGTTAGTGGATGGGTAGTTTTCTGCTTTTGGCTGTTATTTACTGGACTTTGGCCGTGTGGTTTGGTCTAGTCAGCGGTGAATAATATAAGAGACAGAATGGTGTAGCCGTGATTGCGCGGCTCCTCTGATGTCTTACTCGCGCGGTGTATCCTCTCGCGGACCTCCATGTACTCCTGCTCGTGCTTGACCGCCGTCATGGCCACCGCCAGCTCGTTGATCATCTCCTCCAGCTTGTTCTGATGAGCTGCAAGAGAGTTCAAAACCATTCGTTACAACGGCCTTACTGTGAGAAATAGCCCGTTTCCACACAACTGTTAACACTGTGCAACACACATGCGGCGAAGACATTTAGTTTGTGAGCTGCACAGACCAGCTCGGCTCAAACCACACGAGCGTCAAAACAAGCGGAACGTTGCTGGATGATTAGACTAGTTCTAGTGAAATCACACGTCACTCCAGACAATCCTCTCGGATGCGTTTCCTACCGTCCCAGCTGTCACCTCCACCTGGTGAAGAAGAAGAAAGCCACAGCGCAGCGTGAACACTGGCTCGTGTGTGAGGAGAGGAAGCAGCGCTGAGACACTGCAATCCTTTACTGATGATCAACTACAACTACACTAAATACAATCTATAAAAAATAACAGCTTTCCAACAAGCAACAGAACGATTACAATTGCTCATTTTCACACCGTCCTGTACGTGTACGTGTTCAGATTAGGGCCAAAAATATCAAAAGGTACATTAAGAAATAAACTCTTTTATTTTGCCTATAATATTCACATTATTGTTGTGAAAACAGGAAAACATATGAAAAGATGAACTTGAATATTGAATATGAACTTGTAAAAGACAAAAGTTTTGAACAAAGATGTGAAGATTGCAATCAAAACATAAAATCCGAATCTAAATACGATGTGAATCATTTCCTAGGAGTGAACATTTGATCATTTAGCCAGTAACATGGTTCCACAACACCGTGGCTCAGGAAGTAGACGCATTGGAGCCTTCGACATTAAGGCGACATCTAGAAAGCAAAACTCGCTGTAAAGCCAGAAAAGAAACTGCTCTTTGCGTGGAGAGAACAGCTACGTGTCACTGACCGGTCAAGGCCAGCTAGTAATAACCAGACATGTGGCTCAGAGCAAGAACCTTCACCTTAACACAGGAATTGGTTTCACCTGCCACTGTGGATGCATTTTAATTGCACATTTACACATTTGTTATTGAATTTATTTCGTTTTATTACTGCAGAATTTAATTTAATAGAACGTATGGTTCTTTATCAAACTATATATACTTTAGATGGTAATAAGAGCAACTACCTTGTTCAGAGTTTTACATGCGTACAGATAAATGCTTTCCAGATGATCAGGGTTTAACATGCATTTAACAACATTTTAGACTGTTAAACTCTGAAAGTGTAAAGTGCACGTGGCTCCGATGCACTGGAGGGCGCTGCCATCACATATATGGCACAATATTTCATGTGGAAATGCGGTCACCATTGCGTTGTGGTGGTTTACACGCATTTCCTGCATTTGCGCTGTATCACGCGAGACTGAACAAGATCAGGAAGCAAAGAAGCGTCACTCGTGTCTCACAGAACACAGAAGGATTTCCAGCAGCACCAGTTTGAAACGGCACTAGTTGTGCAATTAATTGTTTGATTGATCTGCCGCGACTCTTTCTCTCCACGGACTCAATCTGAATAAAGTCATCACACACATCGGAAAGGCAAAGAAGTCTGAGCAGAAATCCTGTCTCCTGTCGGTACACAAGAATTAGATTTCTATATACTTGTAAACATTTGAATATGGTATAACACGTTTGTTTCATTACCATTTGTAATGATGACGCAAAGGCATTGCTACTCACACACAGAAACAACACATTGTGACAGGCTGAATTGTTTTGACGTTCAAAAATATTTGATCACAAACTATGTCTGTGTCCTATCCGCTACACACAGGAAGCGCAATCCGACCGAAACGCCACATTAGTGACACATAAGCCATGAATGTTGTAATAATGTTTCATGTAATGTAAACTAGGGGTCGACTGATAGATACATCGAGTCGATTTCTGACATTTTTCAGTGTATTGACCTCGATCGATATCACCGTTTGGTCTGTAGACCTAATTTACTGTATATTAGTAAAACTATATATTTGTATATTAGTATTTACTTGATATTAGTAAGTGTTGCTCAACTTAAATAGCAGAATGGTCGGAAACGCTCACTCACATTTGGGCTGTTGATAGTTGAGCTTCTGATGGTTTTCTAATTAAGTCTTTATTCGAGTGGTTTATGTTATTTAAGGACTGTAGTCGATGATTATTACAAGCTTGCTTGTCGACATATTACAGCCCCAAAAGTACTAGCGCATATATGTAAAAGGCAAAACGGCTCAAAAGCGAAGCCGTGGACGTGATCCGAGTTCGCTTCGTTTGCGTTGCCGTTTTTGTTTCGATTACTTTGTGATGTGAAAGGAAAGAGATCTCTGAGAAAACGTGATTCGTTTCGCGTCACGCGCCACGTTTATTAAATGGTCTTTAATAAACCTATCTGGGAGTTAGTTTAAATTAAATTTTTAATAAATTTTTAGTAATTTTTGTATTTCCAGTTATTTGTTGTTGGAGTTGTATTTAAATCACTCTGGCAGGAGTGAGTAAAAACACACACTTACTTACACTTATATTAACTATGGCACTTTGATTACTGTCACTGCTGTGACGCTGCTCTTTTTATATGTAACACGTTACACTCTTTGCACTTGGACAATAAAATGTTCTTTTATTATTGATGTTCTTCAACTGATACTGATTAATTCTAAACAAAACCAGACACTGCACTGGAACTATATGACAAAACTGCCAAAAACACTTGAAAATTGCAAACTTTTTAAGATTGGACGCAGAATAATTTGTGCAGCAGCAGCTCAGTCAGTAGAGCTGAGGGTTGGAAACACCAGATCATGGGTTCGATTCCCAGTAAAAACTGTACAAATTTTACAAATCTTAACACATTTAATAATATGAAAGTTGCTTTAGATTGAAGCGTCTAACTGACAGTATAAATAATAAAAAAAAATAATAAAAAACACAGGTGCGGTATTGGGTCTAATAAACAAAAATGTTTTCCCAATGGGCGCCACGTTTCAGGAAAGAAGAAAAAAAAAAAAAATCACTAGAGGAATTGAGGGAAAGCAAAAGAGAATACGAAAAGAAAAGGCAGAGAAATGCAACAATTGTTAGCAGCATGAAGGCGACTGACAGAAACAAACTGGACACCCTCATCAGGAGGGCTGGCTCTGTACTGGGTGTGAAGCTGGACCCTGTTCGTGTGGTGGCGGAGAGGAGGATCTTCTCTGGACACGCCTTCTCATCCGCTCCACACCAGAGGAGCACCTGCAGCCAAGTGTTCCACAGGACGCTTCAGGAGATCCTTCATACCTGAGGCCATCAGACTGTACAACTCCTCTCCATACGTGTCGGGACTATTACTTTTAACTTTCTATGTGCATTATTGGTTCAACCCGTATGTTTTTCTGGTTATGTGCAACATCTTCATTTTACTATTTATTTTTAGTCAATTTTTACTTATTTGCATTATACAGAGATTTTTTATGCAGATGTACATTTCTATTTTTTGCTTCTTTTATTATTAATATATATTTCTCTTTTGTGCATTTTTTTGTTCGGTTGAGCAACTGTAAGCGAAAACGCAATTTCCCCCTGGGGATGAATAAAGTTTTTTGAATCTTTTAATGTTTTAGTTAAATAAAATACTATTGCTCTCCATACATTTCATCGCTGATTTCTTTCTAAACATTGTCTAGTCTTGTTCTCGTTAACCCAGTATCTCGTCTCGTCGTGGGAAAAGGCTCGTCACACCCCTAGTGTTACCTGAAATAGCGTTTGTGGGATTGAGAGGAATCTTATCATTAAAATCACAATCCTAGTGTCTTGTTCAACGTGTCTTGTGATATATCATAGTTTCTATGATCAAATAAACGGCAGGTTCAATCCTAATGATAATTCCTCCATATGGAGCGGACGTGAGCCTCTTTGCCAGACTTCGCTCACCTTCCGTCTCCATGTCCTGTCCTTTCGGGGCCTCGCCAATGTCGATGGTGAACATCACGATCTTGGGGGTCATGGTGGACATCTTGTTGCTGAAGCAGAACTTGTAGGTTCCATCCATGTGAGCAGCCACAGAATACTTCCCACTGGACTCACGGTCTCCTTTATAAATCTGCTTCCCATCTGGACCAGTTATCTGAAACAGACACTCGCGTTTATTGACGTGGCGACCGTTGCGGAATGAATAGTCACTGCCTCATCTCAAACTAATGCAACTTCTGGCGCGTGTAAACTTGTGAATGAAGATTAGCAGAAACAAGTAGGACCTCGGTGAACCTACAGACAAGAACCGTACGGCAGTGGCTTATAGTTTCCTTCTTTAATAAAAGGGTTTTGTCATTAGTTTGCACCTGCAGGACAAGCTCGGCTGCACACGTCAGTCTACACGGATGCCATGACAATTACACCACGACGTTGCTCGACTGACACAAATGAAAAGCACCAGAATCTTTCTCTTATTCGTTTGAGATAGATCGCGTCTGTAAAGGTATATCGCGTCTGCTTCCATTTACGTGATCCTTTTACAATGTAAACAAAACTCGCCTGTTCGCGCTTTACTCGTGTCGTTGGAAAATGTTTGTGACCATTTAATCTTCACGACTCCAATTCGAATCGTCTTTAATTGTAACAATTAGCTTCCGGTTTTAACCTCGACCTGTGCGACAAGACGCCACGCCACATCCACTCTTGGTGTTTGTGTTAATGTTGTGGTGATATGCGCTTATATTGCGAGCGGTTTTGGGTTTTGTCACCTCCACGTCGATGTCCAGAAATCCTCCCTCAGCGACCTCAAACATCAGGCCCATCTTCGTGCCCGAGTTGACGCGCTCGTAGAAACACTCCTCCGCGTGAGCGTCAATGCTAACAAAGTAGCCAGTGGCCGTGTAGGACAGCGCGCAGAGGACAATGAGCAGCTCCGAGGACGTGAACATGATTGCTCCCTTACAAGTACAACACAAGACCCATGTAAGAGACTTTCCAGCACGCTACTAGACCGATCTAGGCGGAGACTGAGCGAGTGAGTGAGTGAGAAGCGCGAGCTGCGCTAACGCTAATGCCACGTCAAGCTTTAGACGAGTCGTCGCCCGGGACAAAAAGGCAACGTCCGCGTTTGCAAAAACACAACTCTTCAATCTTTCACGAACATGCTTCATTTGAAACAAAGTAATCAAAGTAATGTGCTTTTTATGTTTTTACATTAGCAGTGGCATTGTTTTGTTTTATGTTATAGTTTTATTGTTTACATTATGGACTTTGTTGTGTCTTGTTCGGAGTTGTAAGGTACTTGAGTAAATGTACTTGGTTACTTTACTTAGGTATGTTTTTGGCTACTTCATACTTGCAGTGAGTGTCAGAAATAGAAGCAAGTTTTACTCTCTACTCCATTGCATTTGTGATTGAGTAGCAGTACTTTTCACTGATTAGCTTCATTGATAGCTCTGTTGTATAATAATAATGCTCATTATTATTATTATTATTATTATTATTATTATTATTATAAATACTCATTATTACAAATACCCATTATTATTATTATTGTGCACCCCTCCCCCCACACATCAACAGCCTCGGTGTTCCTCTGGACAGCTCATTTACCTTCAAACAGCACCTGAATAACATCACCAGATCCGCTCATTTTCACCTCAGAAACATCTCCCGTCTGCGCTCCTCCCTCACCCCCCACTCGTCTGCTATCCTGCTGAACAGCCTGGTTCTGTACTCTCTACTCCACTACTCTACTGTAACTCTCTACTCTTCAGCCTTCCCAAGAAAACTCTTCATAAAGTCCAGTTGGTCCAGAGCTCCGCTTCCCGCACTACCACCAAAACACTACTATCTGCCCACATCACCCCTGTCTTACACCAACTCCACTGGTTCCTGTTCAGCACAGGATCAACTTCACAATCCTCATCCTAACCTTCAAGGCCATCCACAACCTCTCCGATCTCATTCATGTCGCCTCCTCCGCCCGCTCCCTCAGATCTTCATCCTCCATCACCCTGTCTGTTCCTCGTGCCCGTCTGAGCACCAAGGGGAGTGGAGGCTTCCTGCTCTCTGGAACTCTCTTCCATCCCACATCCGTCTTCAAGGCTCAACTCAAGACTCACCTTTTTAAACTGGCTTTTGGACTATAAATTTCACCCTGGCCGCTTCTGCACTTAATTGTTTGTGTCTCTGTTTATTCTGTTCAGTGTCCTTGGGTGTCTTGAAAGGTGCTTCAAATAAAATGTATTATTATTATTATTACTCTACCACATTTCAACAAACACTTATCGTTACTCGTTACATTTTGATAAACATAATAACATTTAACATTAACATTTCGACAAGCCTGAATCAATTTATACCACCAGATGGATATGACGTCAATCAGACTGGAAGTTGGAATCTCCTAGGAGCTTCGGGTTCATCGCATTTTTCGTCACTCAGGACTTTTTCTGGAGCCGTCGTCAAAAAGATTGTGTAGCGTTAGAATGCCAGAGGAGACAGGCACCAATGAGCCTCTTGAGTTCTTCCAATGGTTTTTTTACTCGCTTTCTGTCCGAAAGTATTTTTTTAATCTGCCCACTGTCGTATATGTGCTTGCTCACTGGTCATAGTCATAGCCATTATCCTAACACCAACAAATAAATGAATAAAATGCAACCATCTTCTGTTTTTTACATTTTATTTCAACAGATCCTCGCACTCAACACCAGCATCACATCTCTCCTCTTCCCCCTCTACGACTTCAGACACAAAGGTTCTGCTACACAAAACTATTTTACTACTTCTGCTTAAACAGTATTTATTTGTTCTGTACTAAGCAAATGCAATATCATTTGATTTGATTGCGCGCACACACACACACACACACACACACACACACACACACACACACACACACACACACACACACACACACACACACACACACAACCAGGAATCTTGATTTGTATTAATTCCGATGTATACTGCCACTAACTATTGTATGTTAAAGCGTCTGCAGCAGATCACGTGCCGCTGGAGGAGGGCGTGTCCGCGCGCGCGTCGCGTCTGTTGTGTCGCAGTGCTGGTGACGTTTTTCCAATCAGCTCGAGACAACAG
>MU204275.1:0-10000 GCA_017309775.1 Paedocypris sp. Pulau Singkep
TCTATCTATCTATCTATCTATCTATCTATCTATCTATCTATCTATCTATCTATCTATCTATCTATCTATCTATCTATCTATCTATCTATCTATCTATCTATCTATCTATCTATCTATCTATCTATCTATCTATCTATCTATCCATCCATCCATCCATCCATCCATCCATCCATCCATCCATCCATCCATCCATCCATCTTTTGTAACTGTCCTCTCACATATCTTCACAGGTCTTCTTCAACTTCTCCCACAGAAGCGTGAACTACGACGCCTTCCACGCCATCAGTCAGGCCTGTCTGGTGTTTGACGCGCGTCTGGTCATCAACAGAACCTTCCGGACCAACGACCCCCTGGTGTACGCCGCCGGACCCCTGACCAAATACTCCCGCCGCTACCATATGGAGCAGTGGAGCACCTCCGGCCTCAACTCCAGGGAGGCGGGGCAGAGTCTGGCAGCTGTTCTCCTGCCCTTGTTTGACCCCACCCTGGATCCGCCCACCAGCTCCGCCTCGGACCCGGAGCTGCTCGTCCCGATGCCCGGCCAGGCCAAGATCCAAGGTCACGGCTCGCCAAGCTCCTCCGCGGGTTCCGTGACATCACGCGGCTCCTCCTCCGCTCATTCTAATGGACGTCAATCTATTGACGGTTCATTTGCATAATCTAATCACGGGCTGAGTGATTATAACAGACTGGACCATCTGTCAGCGCGCGTCTCATATGAGCAGATGAACGGCGTCCGATGCTATTGATACGCGAATCACGAAGAATACCGTGTTTAATGTAATGTACGCAATTATTAACGTTTAATACGATATAAGCTTTTGCCCTCGTAAACTTATAATCGCTGATTTCAGATATGCTCGTAGATAAAAACGCTCGTTTTTCCACATTTCGAGGGAGGAGCAATCACAAAAAATGGAAATAGTTTTATTTACTTTTATTTTTTTTATTTGCTATCAATAACAGGAATTAAGAAACTTGCAGAGACACTTTGCCGGGGCTAAATGACGTCTTAGAAAAACAATTAATTAATATAGTTTTTTTAATTAATTAATAATTAATTATATATAATTAAAACACACGGAGCATCCGGTTAGCACTAGCGGCTAATGGCTGGAAACGAAGTCCAAATAAATAAATAAATAAATACTAGATTTTATTTCTAAGCGCCTTTCAGGACACTCAAGGACACTGTACAAGCCATAGTGAACAGAAGGAAATAAAGACATTTACAGTAGACTAGAAAATTTAAGAAAATTTTAATTTCAAAAAAATTTAATAAAATTAAATTAAAAATCTAAATAACATGAAATTCAATGTAAAAGTGCATGAGCCAGTTTAAACAGGTGGGTTTTTTGGGGGAAAAACAAAAAAGCGTCGGAAAACAGTCGAAGATGAAGAACACGCGCAAGGAGTCGATGGCAGGGAACAAACACAATCAAAACGCTTGGTTTGCTGTGCAGGGGACAATAATCCGTTCTAATATATAATGATAATCTGCACCCGTGCGGACTAAAGTGAGAATTCTGGGAGCTGGTGTTCGGATCACTAGAATTGACTCTTTAAAAAAATCTATTATTATTACTAAATTATTATAAGTAAAACGAAATCGAGTCCCAAGTTAGCTTCGTTAAATAAAGAAAAATAGTATATTAGGAAAAATTTAACCAGACATTTTTAAAACCAGACATTTTTCTTTCTTTTTTGGAATTTTTATTTTGTGCCTGAAAAATCATGTGGGTGCTTATATTCGCATAATTACGGTACTTGATATGTTCGCAGGGGGCAGGTTGCCCGGCGGCTACCACTACCTTGATGTCAGGAAACCCACCGCCATTGGCGCCGAACCGCCACACACAGTACGTACAGGAAGTCCGACATACACGTGACAAATTAAAAGTCCCCTTGTGGTAGGGCGGCGACGTTGAGACGGGCAGCTGTGAATCTGGAAACTACTTTCACATGCACATCAACCAGAAAGAGATGGTGGACAGCATCACGTGTTTCAGCACGGAGCCACTTCCTGTCGACAACTTCCTGTGTCTGTACGGGAAACACCAGATCCTCCTGAACCACCTCGTGTCTCGCTTCAGCGATGGATCCATCCCTGACTTCTACAGGTCGGAACTACGTGTTATCTGCTGATACCTGTTGTTGAGATGAATTATTCATTTATAATTATTATCGATGTTAACCAGAGTGAATCGGACTGAAGTATTGTTTTTTTACTCAATATTCAAATGATCGACAGTAGACATTATTTTCCCCATTTTCTTAATTTAAAGACCAATTTAATGTTTAATAGACGAGCAAACGTTCAGGGAGTAGGATATGTTTTAAACGGCATGAGCTTCGGAAAAGTGAATTACAATTTTAAAATACAATTGTTATAAGATAATGTAATGATAGTATATATTTTTTATTTACGTTGAATATAACTAATATTATGATATTTATATTTATTATATTTAGCCAATTGTTATTTTTTGCATTATAAAACATATCTGCATTATGCTTTACTGATTCAATACAGAGTTTGTTACACACAAATGTAAAATAATGTGTTTTATGTAATATGTTCATATTATACATCAATTCATTTTTTACACACACATATTAATATAAATAAGTGTGATTAATATATAGATGTATTTTTTATAATACATTATAATAGCTATCATCTATTATAATTATATATGTATATACATATAAATACAATATTTACCTAAAATGTACAGTATATTTGTTTTCAAATACGCATGTTATTTTATACATTTTTTCATATATGTATGGTATGCTGTCTTTTTTCCACAGTACTTTTTATAATATATATATTTATATAACTGATAAGATGTAAACTGATAAAGACAGAAAGATTTTTGATGTAGATAAACTAAAGCAAACAACAACTCATCTTTTTATACATACAATGACAGATTAGATATTATGTTCTATGTATTATTTTTACATATATATTATTAACATATATAATATATTATTATATATGTTAGTATGATATTATGTATTATATTAAAGATTATGTTCGCTCAATTCTATCCAAGGTGCTACATTTTCCACACAATGTCTACACATTTTAATGATTAAAAAGTGAAACCAAACTGCATCTTCACAATAAATACACGTTATTTTAAATAGTTTTTTTCATATATGTATAGTACGCTGTCTTTTTTCCATACAGTACTTTTTAAAACTGATAAGATTAAAACTGATAAAGATAGAGTTTTGATAAAGTTAGAAAGAGAACTAAAGCAATCAATACCAATTAATAAAACAACTCATCTCATTATACATACAATGGCAGATTAGATATTATGTTTTATGTATTATTATTGTATTATACATGTTAGTATGATATAATGTATTATATTAAAGATTATCTTCGCTCAATTCTATCCAAGGTGCTACAATTTTCACACAGTCTACACATTTTAATGTATAAAAAAAACAAGTGAAACCACACTACATCTTCACAATAAAGACATTCTATTAAAGCAAAAAAAAAGACAAAAAATAGCAGTGCCATTTTCTAACAGTTGTAGACATATGAAGGGCGACTTTGAGGAGGAGACGGGAGGCGCTCGGGACAAACGTGGCCTGTTATTTATGACACTCGGCTTAATCATATCTGCTCAGACGTTATATGAGCTGTGACCTCCGCACCAAACTTTTAACACCGCTGACCCCGCCCCATCCGCGCCATTGTCCCGCGCGTCTAATCTGTTTATGCAGGTGTGCAATCCGCTTTGCCACAGCGGCGGGAGACAATGGTTAAGCCAGGCCGCGCTGCCGATCACACTGATTAAAATGGGATTCTTCACTGGCCTTTTGTTGTGACTCCCAGTGTGGCCGGCACGCCGTGTCATTACAGAGAAGGGCCGGACGTCCCGACCTGGGAGGATAATTGATTGGCCGTGCTGCTGCGAGGAGGATATTAGATGAACATGCTAAGTGGAACGTGTGAGCCGAGAGTTAAAGGGCCAGTTGACACCAGAACCCTTGTGTTTAGCCAAACGCAAACGCAGAATTATTTTACTCTGGCCCTGATTGTATTAAATAACATCATCTTCTGTGATGTGCAGTCGTAGGCAGAATAGGAAATCCAAAAAAGGTGTGTATTGAATTAAAGTTCAGTTAAATTTAGTGTTTTACCTGCACAATGGACTTCCTCAAAAAAGCTGCTAGAAGAGAAGGAATAATAACAACAACAACAACAATAAGAAGAAGAATAAGAATACTAGTAATAATAATAATAATAATAATAATAATAATAATAATAATAATAGGCAACGGTGAATCAAAGAAGAAAAAAAAAAAAGAACTTCAAAATCGTTAAAAACTTCCATTGGACCATTGGATCCACCTCGCTTCGCGTGAAGTTTCAAACGGAACACTTTTTTGACAAGACGCCCGTTTCCAAGATACGGGCCATTTTATGCCAAATTCCTGACATTCCTGAGTTACAATAACAATATAGGGCTTGTTTCTGAGGGGGAGACCGGGGACCATCCTATATCGTCGGATTCTTCTCATTGTTTGGATTTGGTTCTGGGGTGTTAGTCGGTGTCTGGGGAGAGTGTCGGGGGTGTGGGAGGGTTTTAAACTTTTTGGCTAAAAACGAATAATAGTCACTTACCTTTGGTAACCGAGTGCCTAATAATAATAATAATAATAATAATAATAATGTTGAGTCACAAACAAGGATGAAACAAAAAAGTGCTGATTCTATAAACTCAAATGCAGGACTGTAAAATACTATTATTTGAAATTTGTTTGTTTGAGATAATTATTTGCGAAACTAGAATTTACAACAATATCATCTTCTAATTTAATATACGTAGAACTAAAGACAAAGAACAGATCTTACTATAGAACTTACTAGAAAAGCAAAAATACATAAAAGCATTGATAATTATGCTGATAGGTCATTCATAAAATCAATCATTAATCAATATATTGATTTTTCCAGTAGCTCAGTCAGTGGAGCGCTGGGTTTGATTCCCAGGAAAAGCAGGAGTTGTGCATTTGTAAAAAGTGTACAGACTTGTAAGTTGTAATGGATAAAAGCGTCTGATAAATGACTGTAAAGGAAATGTATCTATTTATTATATATAAATACACACACACACACACACACACACACGTATTATTATCTATTCATTGCTTTTTTGTGAGGTTAGTAACACTTTATTATATGTATACATTATAATATCAAATAATAAATCATAACAAAAAAACAACGAGCAGTGAATGACGAGTGTGATTTCTTCCGTCAGCTATTTCAGAGAGAGCTGGTGTTTGGCCCTTTATCACGACCGCTTCCCAGACTTTCAACAGGAGGTCCAGCAAATTATGGACTCGGCCAAACTAACGGTGCGATTCAGGCGTCAGACACTATCGTGTTTTAAAGGTCAGAACTCTGCAGCATCGTGTCTGTTTGCTCTCAGGGTCCCGGTGGTCTTGAAGAGGCTCTGCAGAAGATCCAGGTGGATGAAGAAGGAGCAGACACAGACGCTCTGAGCAGGGAGTTCCAGAAGAGCCAGGCTTACGGAGCGCTGAGGAAGAGCGTTCTGGATTATCTCAAGTACAACAGTTATCATCTCACCATGTACGCCAAGCCCGGACAGGTTTAATCGCCTTGGCAGGTCCAGTGGCCCCGAAATAAAAGACTTACATAATAAGAGTCTTTAATGTTCACTTATTTGGCTTTACAGTCACTGCATATCCATTTTTCTTTTTCTGGAACGTTTAGCTGCCTCGTTCCGGTTTCAATCCCAACGATCTTTTCAAAATTCCAGTTTTAATTGTCGCATTCACATTATATATGTACCACATGACGTGAAATGTATTTTCCGATCGCCCAGCTTTTAAACATGAGGGGAGTTTTGGGGGGAGGGGATGCATTCTAAAAACAGTTTTTTATTCAAAGGGAGTTTTGTTTTTTGGATATGCCCACCTGTTTTATATATCACTCTCTCTCTTCTCTATCTCTCTCTCTCCCTCTCTCTATATATCTCACTCGCTCCTCTCTCTCTCTCTCACTCTCTCTCTCTACTCTCTCTCTCTCTCTCTCTCTCTCTACTCTCTCTCTCTCTCTCTCCTGAAAATTATTTAATACTGTATATTTTCTTGCATTTGTATCATCATCATCATCATCATATCTTATCTTATTTTTACAGTATTTTATAGTATGTTTATCTTTTATCTTTTTTTTTATTTGTTATATTTCCTGCTGGCATACAAATCTCAACATAAATAGATGAAGCACAGCTAAACAGACAGGATTAGAAAAACGGAAAAATGACGATCAACAGTTGAACTAATTAGCAACTAATAATGAGCAAATCAGGAGGGCGTGGAAAATGACACGTGATTCCACACCATCGTAAACACGGAAGCTAAAAAACGCCCCCCCTCCCTGCTTTCTGGCGTCAGCATCTTCAACTCATTTTGACGTAACATTTCAGTCCAAAATATTAAATGTCTTGAGAATTTTACGATCATCCTTTCGCACGAACAGTTTTTGTTTTACCATTATCAAAATCTCTTGAACACTATAGATGCCAGATGAATCGACATTATAAACACGTTCGCAACTTATTTTATCATAAAAATGTCTATTCATTAGAACCGTTCGTTTCGCTGACGTATTTATTTGTTGAGTGCTGAGTTCTGATTGGCGCACAGCTCATCAACAGATTTCGAGCTTAATGTATGTGCTGTCTGTAAACTGGCTTCGGGTCCAATATACCCCATGGTGGGCAGATAAAGGCAGGGGCCGCGCAGACACACGGCGGCTGCAGCTGTATGATAATGAACGTGTGGCCAGAAAATCACAGACGCATGATCCAACACGTCACACTGCTGATGGAATACATTAATGTCAAATCTTGCGGCAAAGGATGACTCTTAATAATTTACTCATCTGATTCAGGGATTTCAATGACGCAAAAACATTTGTTGAGATAATTGTTCAAATGTTTTATTGGCACGAAATACAATTCTGCTCTTTTTAAATGCATAAATAGGGTACACTTTGATATAATGAAATGGAACGTGTATTAACACAAATTTAAAATCGAATGTCAAGCATGCACCCGACAGTTCTGTAATCGTCACTAAAATGCTTTAATACAGAATGTCGAAAATTGTGTTTAAGAAGAATAACTACACTTTGAAACCATTTTTTATAATAATCAACTAAAAATGTTCAACAATAATTAATTATAATTAATCAATCATATCACCAGATTGTGCTGTAATCGTCACTAAAACACACAATTAATACTGAAATTAATTTCACTTTAATACTGAAAGTCAAAAATTGTGGTTAAGAAAAAAAAACAACTGTATTACACATTTTTGATAAAGAAATAAACAAGATCGTGTGATACTAAAAATGTTCAACAATAATTAATTATAATTCATCAAGCATACAAGACCAATCGTCACTAAAAAGAATATCAGTTATTGTGTTTAAGGGGGAAAAAACAAGCTAAATTCCTTTAAACATATTTGTAGGAAACACAACCCAACTGGGGAACAAAACAGTCTGCGATGAGATCCATTTCAGAATGACCCGCATCTGATTCGACGGAGACGGCAAATTCCACCGTGAGACCGTTGCATTGGAATGACATCACGATGATGGCACGAGCGCGCGCCCCGACGCCGTTTGAACAGAAGGAGGATGCGCGTCTGTCTCCGTCGCGCGCGCAAGCGTGTCTTTTGTGATGCAAACGAGAGGAGCCTCTTTTATGAATTATGTATGCGCGAGATGAGTGATTAATACGTCCCGCATTCAACTGTCGCACATGTCCGAAGGCCCGCGGCCGTCTGATTTATACATTTAATTAGTTTCGTAACAAATTATGCGGGCTGCTGCTGTTGTTGACGAAATGATGCCGGCGACTTTCTCCATCCCGGAGCGCGCGCCCGAGCCGACGGGCACGCGCAGTGACACATAGCGCGACTCCTTTGTTGCCGTCGTTTGAATTTGAAATTCTGATGCTCGGAGAGTGAAGGAGCCGCGCTAAAAGAGGCTGACAAAGGCAGGGCACGTGCGCATTGATGGGAAGCATCAAAGCGTGAAAAGAGGAGGGACCGCGCGCGCGCGCTCAAAGCGTCCCCGTATAATGCACTCAGGTACATCTGCTGAGCAATCTGCGGGACACGCCCATTTCCCAACGGGGATCGCAGCGCCGTCTGATTGGTCGAGGCGACAAGGGGCAAGAACAATGTCACCGCGCCCGCTTAAAAACGCCGCCGCGATGCCTCCGCGATGAAAAGATCGCCACGCGCGGCTCCACAGAGTAGCAGGTGCGCCTCAGGTTCCGACTCGTCTGAAGTGCCTTGCAGCCGGAGAAGATGCCCAGAGGATTTCTAGTCAAGAGAAACAAGAAGGCGACACCTGTTTCCTACCGCGTCCGCTCGGATGAGGAGCAGCGGGGCGCGTTCACGGGCGCGCCGGACGCACAGAGCGCGCACCGCCCCGCGTCATCACCGCCGCCGCCGCCGCGCGCAGCCAAGCCGGAGCAGTTCGGCGACCCGGAGGCGATGTACCGCTGCATGTACAGCCCCACGCGACCCGTCAGCCGCGAGCACGAGCGCCGCTTCAGCCTGGGCTCCCCCGTCTCCGCCGAGTCCTTCCCGGCGGCGCCCAGCGGCTCCGATCACGTGATCCCGGATCTAAAGATCGCCAGCAGAACCGGCGCCGCCTCCGCACCGCTGGCCGCCAAGAGACCCGCGTCCGACCCGGAGCGCAAAGCCAAGCAGAAGAAAGCCAAAGCCATGCGGAAGCTGCAGTTCGAGGACGAGGTCACCACCTCGCCCGTGCTGGGCCTGAAGATCAAAGAGGGTCCGGTGGAGCTCAAGCCCCGCTCGCAGGACAAGCCGCTGGGCGAGTTCATCTGCCAGCTGTGCCGGGAGGCGTACGCCGACCCCTTCGCCCTGGCCCAGCACAAGTGCTCCCGGATCGTGCGGGTGGAGTACCGCTGCCCCGAGTGCGACAAGCTCTTCAGCTGCCCGGCCAACCTGGCGTCCCACCGGCGCTGGCACAAGCCCAAGCCGGAGAGCCACAGTAAGGAGGAGGTGAAGGAGACCTCCAGCGACCGGGACACCCCCAGCCCGGGACTCTCCGAATCGGGCTCGGAGGACGGGCTTTATGAGTGCCAGCACTGCGGGAAGAAGTTCAAGCGCCAGGCGTATTTGAAAAAGCACCTGCTGGCGCATCACGACGCCAACGAGGGGCAGGAGAAGCCCCCGGCGCCTCTGAACCTCAGCGCCTCCGAGTGCCACCTGTGCCCGGTGTGCGGGCAGAACTTCCCCAGCCGGGTGGGCCAGGAGCGCCACATCCGCCTGCAGCACTCGGCGCAGGTCTACCCCTGCAAGTACTGCCCCGCCATGTTCTACAGCTCCCCGGGACTCACCAGGCACATCAACAAATGCCACCCGTCTGAAAACAGGCAGGTCATCCTGCTCCAGATGCCCGTGCGACCCGCCTGCTGAGAACCAGTGCCTTACACCAGTGTCCCGACCCATCACGGACTGGGAATCCTCCAGGATGAGATCTGGGAAGCACTGCCTTGATTAAGCAAACACATCCGAACCACCAGCCTGGACCAGCCAGAAGGTTTCCACCCTCCAAATGTAGTTTATCTGGGATTTGATGGACAGGGAGGGGGGGCACAGGTTAGACCCGATAATATTTTTCTCTAGGATTTTTCGAGACGAATAAGAAAATAAAAAAAGTGCTTTTAGCTTTTAGACCTAAGAATCCTAGAACATGCCTTGAGTTGGCAGGCTGTACACACCTTCTCATCACTTTAGCTTTAATAGAGCTTGTGGATCTGTGGTAGCTTCCCAACGCCACGTACCGACGAGGGTCTCTCCGCCCTGTAGTGTAGCCTGAAATGCCTTGAGTTAGATGCTGTAAAACTGCCTTAATCATGTAAATGTGGGAGTGAGTGCGGAATGCTGACGT
>MU204275.1:15000-41560 GCA_017309775.1 Paedocypris sp. Pulau Singkep
AATAAAAGTAAATAAACTCGTGCGCGCTCTCATGACTATGGATGTTTTCACCAAAAATATATACAGACATACATGTACATATATAATGTATGTATAAAAATATGTAGCAAGTTCCATATATTACTATATACTGTTTATATACATATACATAAACATACTGTCTCAAAACATACTCCATATACATATATGTATATACACATTTTTTAAAAATTTAGTTTATTTATATATTTATTTAATTTCTCTTTATGTTTGTATGTGATTCCTACTATGGACCATCTTTGAGTCGGAAATAAAAACAAAAAAAAATTAGACACACACACAACACACATATCTATCTATTTATCCATCTATCTATCTATCTATCTATCTATCTATCTATCTATCTATCTATCTATCTATCTATCTATCTATCTATCTATCTATCTATGAATATAATATAATATAATATAATATAATATAATATAATATAATATAATATAATATAATACAATATGATACAATATAATATAATATAATATAATATAATATAATATATGTAGTACATACGACACGCACACACAAACGTTTGAACTCACTGCTGTACTAGAAGTCTGGAGCGAGTAAGAAACAGTCACAAACATTTACACACTCATAATCTGAACTATTCAGTATTCAGGTTGTTGAAAGGTCGATGGTGGGAGGGGCTCAATTTCAGGAAGCATCTGAATAATTATGCAAATGAGACCCCCACCCCTCCCACCCCATCACTGTCAGACTGCTGATCAGGCCAGACCGCTGCGGGCAGAACCTGCGCACTGTCTGTAAGCATGTCGACACACACACACGCACACACACACACACACACACGCACACACTCATGCATCTCCCCGAAGATAGAGATTACATCAGACTCTAGGATCTATGACATCAACCTGTGTATCTGACATGAGCCTTTGGTCTTGTGCAAAAAACATGTAGAAATGTAATTAAATCAGTTTAGATATTAAAATGGGTTGCACAATAGGTGCATAAAAAATAACCAAAGCTAAATGCAGAAAGAAAGAAATAAAGTAAGAATGAAAGAATGGAAGAAGAAAGAAAGAAAAAAGATAGAATTAATGATGAAAAGAAAGAACGAAAAAAAGGTTAAAAACAGATAAAATAAGATGCAGAAATAATATACATATATATATATATATATATATATTGAAATTTTAAATTCTGAAAAAGAACCTACATGAAAAAAAAAACCCCAAAAAACAGAAATGTGAAATGTAGTGCAGTAATTTAGAAAGAACACATTTTAGAACAACAGATAAAAGAATGAAAGAATAGATGTGTTTGTGAAGGACTCAAAAATAAAATGAAAGAATCAAAAGAGAAAAGAAGGAAAAAAGACAAGTAAAAAAAGCAGAAGTGAAATTATAAAGCGCTGAATTATATGAAAAAAAAAAAAAAAACAGGTTCCGAGAAAACACAAATAAAGAGCCACTTGATGAAGCTTGTGTGTGTGTGTGTGTGTGTGTGTGTGTTTCTGTCAGGCCTGTTTGCCTCTATTCTGGGCAAGGCTTGTGTTGGCACTTCCACGGCCGGGCTGCGGGTTTGTGCCCGGGCAGCGGGTGGACGACAGCAGCGCGGGGTTGTCAGGACGACGAGAGGCCGTCTGGCACACAGGGAGCAGCACCGTGGCATCGGGCTGGCACGTGCTGGCACAGCAGGGCCCAACAGAACCGTGACCAATGGCTGAAAGAGGCCGAATCCAGCACGCAAGGCTGCACACCTGAGACATCTACACACTCGGCGTAGTAAAAAAACTCTTTTTTTTAGAAATTTTTAGAGTTTTTGCATTGTTATAACAGTTTTAACAGTGTGTAACAAAGCACTGGAATGAGAAAGTGGCTGCGATTCCGTTTCCTGACACAAGGTGGCGAGACTCTTGTGAAGTTTTCTTGCTCGGTAAAAAAATTACAAGCTACATGAAGTGACATAAAGCATTTATAAATCTGCATAAAGTAATTAAAAAACCTTGGAAAAAATGTTTTCCATTTTTTAAACATAGATCACAATGTAACGAGTAACGATAAGTGTCCATTCAAATGAAGTGAAGATATATTCAATCACAAATGTAGTCAAGTAGAGAGTAAAAGTTGCTTCTATTTTTGAGACCCGGCACAAGTACAAAGTAGACCTAAAATGCTCAAGTAACAAAGTCAATTTACTCAAGTACTTTACATCACTGAGTATAAGTAGAAAGCATCTCTGGATTACCTCGTTTCAATTCAACTTTTAGTCTGTTGGATTCTTCTTAGATTCGTGTTTTACTCAAATATCCGCAACAGCTGACGTATAATCAAAGCTCTGATCTTTGCCATTGGCTAATAAGCAAAAACGATGATGGCAGCCAATCGGAGCGTTCGCTAGTTGCCATGAAGACTCGCACGCTGTCCATTAGTGATTTACAAGGTGCGACTCATCGACAGGAAATGAAGGTGGAATTCGTTTTGGAGTGAACGGGCCTTAAGAGTGAAATTGTGGAGGAAACATCTCCAAAAAGTGTTTTTTATCGTCTCTGAGAGCTCCGGCGAACGCCAGACCAAAGGTTCCCAATGGATCTCCTACCTAAAGCAATCTCTACAAATATATGATGCGTTGTGATGGGTCTGAGGGAAGTGTATCACTATCTGCGCTGCCATGGCAACGGGGCCCGTGTCATCACAGGTCATTTCCTGAGTACCACGGCATTCAGACCGCAACACAATGTGAGCTCTCAAAAGCAATGCTCATTTGTCGATCGTCTCTTTGTTCGGACTGTATTTGTGTGTTTCCATCACTGTGCGACTTGAGTCATCGCTATGTGACATCACTGCGTGTCACTTTTGCGTTACGATTTCAACAAAGTCCGTTTGATGTGTGTTCTGCATTTTTTTTTTATAAAGAACTTGTCAAGATAAGATAGAAAATGATATTATGGGCGCACTTTATCAAATGGATATCGTACCACTCGGGGAATTTTACTGTATTTATCGTACTTAACGTAAAATAAAAACGTAAGTAAGAGGCTGAACTCGACTACCCAGAATTCTTAGCGTTTCTCAGAGTTACAGTCACGTGAAAGAAAGAATGAATGAATCAGAGGAATAAGAAAATACGATATGTTTAAAATCAGATGGCCAAAATCAGATGCAAACAAAAAAAAAACGTTAAAAAAACAAGTGCAAAATAGAAATTCCGACAAATAAAAATGTTAATCTGTGTAATATACTACCGGTATCTCTTTTCTCTCATCCACCCATGACCAGAGGTGTAAAGTACTTGAGTAAAATTTTTGTACATTTTGTTAATATACAATTTGTATAGATATGTATAATACAATTGATTCTAATAAAAAAAGTAAGAGAAACGCGTAAAGAAACTGAGAAAAACTGTTTAGACATTGAAACATTGAGCATAGTATTTGTACTTGTATTAGTACTTGTACTTTATTGATTGCATGAATTTATTGGGACTGCGTGAATTTAAAAGTTGCTTATATAAATACAATGTAGCCAAAAATACTAATAAGTAAAAGATTTGTACAATATTTACAAAATGTACAAAAACTCGTTTACTCAAGTACTTTACACCTCTTCCCATGACACTGTGAAGCTTGTTTGGCAATCAAAACAATAATAAACAAACACAAATGTTAGTTTTCGGTTTTTAATGACAATAGCGTTATTCATCATTATGCTAAAAAAAGCATCTGTGATGCGAACACACTTTTCAAATCAGGATTTAAGCATCTGTGATTGTCTGAGCATTTATCTCCAAAGAAAGACTTGGATTCATTGTTCTTCGCGTATTGTTGCCGCCTTCTGAGATTAATGACACGACGTTCGCAGGGGTCGCGAGGGGTCAGCAACGGTCTGCGCAGACATTCACCGTGGTAAAGAGCGGAAGTGTTGACCAAACACCAGCCTGATGGAACGGACGCAACAGTGGGACCAGCAGCCAAAGACGCACAAAAACAATCAAACCTGATAGAGCCATATCGAGAGTGTCCGGCCCGGAAGGTCAACGACCTAATGATGGCGGCAGATTTAAATAGAGGGCAAAAAATGGATAAAAAAGAGCAAAAAGTGAGTCTTGAGCAAACTCAAATGTGCAAAAAAGTGCAACTGCTAAACACAGTTAACTGATGAACAGCATCCAGTATCTTCGTATGGCCATATCGCCTCATTCGCCCAAGAAATTAATTGTGGTAGAAAAATATCAAATGTGCAAAAAAGTGCAACTGCTAAAACACGTTTATGTGATTTAGCTTATAAATAACACCCAGTACCTTCAGCATCCTGCAGATGGCGATATCACCCCATTTGCCCAAGAAATTAACCGCGGTGGAAAAGTATCAAACGTGCAAAAAAGTGCAACTGCTAAAACACGTTTATGTGATTTCGCTTATAATCAGCATCCAGTACCTTCAGCATCCTGCAGATGGCGATATCACTTGGTCCACAAAAGAAACTTACCGTGGTAGAAAAATATTAAACCAGCAAAAAAGTGCAATGCGAAAACACGTTTAAGTGATTTAGCTTATAAATAGCATCCAGTAGCTTCCGCATCCTACAGATGGCGATATCAACTTGTCCGCGAAAAAAATGTACTGTGGTAGAAAAATATTAAATATGCAAAAAAGTGATTTAGCTGACAAACAGCATCCAGTACCTTCCGCATCCTGCAGATGGCTATATTGCCTCGTTCGCCCCAAAAAATGACCGCGGTAGAAAAAATTGCTGACTTATTGCGCACAATCACAATGTAACGAGTAACGATAACTGTCCATTCAAATGTAGTGGAGTAAAGAGAACAGAGAGTCACAACTGTAGTCAAGTAGAGAGTAAAAGTTGCTTCTATGTTCAGTACAAGTACAAAGAAGTAAAGTACCCCAAAATACTCAAGTAAAGTAACAAAGTCAAGTCAAGTACTTTACATCACGGCTGACCTTCGCCCGAGTCGAGCCCAATCCCTGCGGATAATTGCCTCGTTGACATTCAGCCAATCACCAAATCCAAGCCTGGGAGAATACGGACGTGCCGCGCATTCTGCCCTCCGCGGGATTTGCCCGTGCGAGTCATTAGACCCATTCCGAAAGACTCCAATTAACCTCATCAGCTCCCGCTTCCTAACACGGGAATGGCGGAACCAGAGCCCGCTAATCCTAGGGTGGCCACATTTTGATTTCCAAAAAAGAGGAGAACCGGCCTCAAGACAAACTCAGACAGGCTTCTAGGAGATTATAAGCTTCAGTGGTGCAAAGCTAACTTCTGTAATAAAATAATTAAATCTGCAAAAACTTATATCTGTAACAAATTAGTACTTTTCTAATAAATAATTACGTAATTTGATTATTAATTATTAATATGAAATAGTGTTCTACAAATTAGCTCTTCTGTTATAAAATCCAGCTTCAACAATATATACATACATATAATAATAACAACCGTAATATCTATCTATTAGTGAGCAATAGGAGTGGGAACAGATCAAATACAACAAATAATTTAATAATATAGAAAGTTTCAAATGTATTAGCTCATTTTCGTTACATGGGCTTTATGTTGTTTGTTCATATATTAACTATAACGCTTCAGGTAATAAAGTAATATTTATGTGTGTGACCTAACAAACAAGCTCTGAAACATTAAGACGCGCAGGGTTAAACCTGGAGAAGCATCAGCCATTTGAATTCTATCTCTCTCTCAGGCCCCGCCCTCCTCACAGACAGTTACAAAGACCAATCACGTATTACCCCATCAAAAGTAGAAAATGTGACATTTTCATAAAAAGCGCATGAGATGATGCGCATGAGATGAAAAAATCTGTTTAAAAGTTTATATGTGCGCTTTGAGACGGTTAAACTGTGAAAAGCGCCTTACAAATACTCATTATTATTATTATTATTATTATTATTATTATAAAAAAATGGATGAAAAAAGAATAAGAGACAAAAGCCGCTCGGTATTGTTTCAAAACGGGACGCGCAATTTCATTCTCAAAAAAGCACGTAGCGAACGTATATCGGTCCTTTTAAGAAGCGTGAAACCCGGACATTTTCGTGAATTTCTAAGACCTAAATTTCTAAAGTAAAAAGAAGACTTGTCCGGGGAAAAGAGGACGCTTGCTCACCCCAGCTAATCCAATCTCATCTCCATTACTCCACAATAAGCAGCTAATTACATTTCCATATGTATTTCAGGGCAGGTATGGATCGTTTTACGCCTAGCATGAAAAGGCGACGTTGATTATGCAGCAAACCTGTTTGATTCGGGAAAGTGGCTCGTGTCGAGTCAGGACAAGGGGAGGAAAACCGATGCTGGTGATGCAATTACGCTGAGGTAATCGCATTTCGCCTGAATGAGTCCGACATGGACACCACATTAGGAGGGAAAGATGCCGCGCGCACGTATTTTACAAACGACAAACTAAGTCGTGCGTTTTTCGCTCCAAGAGCCGCAATAATTTGGTCATTGGCCCGTTGGAGACGTTGTCCTGTCAAACGAGAGGTCTTAAAGCACGTGTCAAACCAGATGTGGCCCGCCATGTCATTTTTTTGTGTAGTTTAAATATTTTGAGTGCCTAAAAACACCAAAAAATAATTTCCCACAATGCCTTTTGACTACGGTAGCCACGGCAGTGTTTCCACAGTTTTTTGATATTTTTCTTCATTCACTTGGACTTCATTCATTTAATGGAGTTGCGTGTTTTCATGAGCTGACAAAATGTAAAAAGATGTATGTTAGAGCAACAAGCAAACAAGCAAAATGTTCACTTGATTAAGTTCTGATAAATAATGAGTGGTGTGAGACACCTGGCCATTACAGGACCAGGGACAGTGATTGCGGTGTCTCACAGTTGTTTAACATTAAAGAGTAGTTACATTTGTCTTACATTACGTTAGATTAGATGAAATTACATTTATAAGTTACGTCCGGCCCAGGACAGACGTTATGCCCTCGGTGAAAATGACAACCCCGTCTTAAAGGCATTGGATCCAGGCGTCCAATGGCGTGCCGCGATGATCCTCGCTGTACGCTAGCAGTGGGCTAATTAGCGCGCGCTGAGGCTAAAGAAGTGCCGCGCGGGTTAATTGCGTCTTTGGGGCATTCTCCTACTGTAAAGGCTGATTTCATTTCCCCGAACAGTGAGATGAGCCGGATTGGTGGAGATTACTGGTGGAGAGGAGCTGTGATTGCTCGCTTCCCTCCCCACTCGCTTTACAACTCACAGGTGTAGCAGCCGGTGTATTACCTGTCGGCGTCGGCCAGTCTTCTGATAACAACTCCGAGAAGACTTGAACTGGCACGTGGTCCAACGCAAACACAAATATAATCTGGTTTTACAACATGAACGGTCTTGGAGGGGGTTTGAATCAGTGGTTTTCATAAAGCGTAAAGAGTGATGCTAGGCGTGGGTTAAAAAAAGAAAACTACGTAAACAGCTAAAATCGCTAAATGCGCTAAATTTACAACATCGAAAATTGGCAATGAAAAAACGACAAGATTCACGTTTGAAATGTTTTTTAAACAGGTGTAAAAAGCACCTGAAAACTTTACTTGATTAAAAGTACGGCTGCCTTGCTGTAAAAATTACAAGTCATTACAAGTGACCAATTCCAAGAGGGCTTGAGTAAAAGACGTAAAGTCTCAAATTTTAGAAGAGCTTGAGTATTTTACTCGTACTGAATTGAGGCACTAAGAGATGTGAAAAACAAGAAAAACAAGTAGACAAAAAATGCTTAAGTAAAGTAACAAAGTACTTTACACCACTGGTTTTAAACTCTCACATACTTAAAATATATATATATATATATTATTGTCACATGTAACAGAAGTTCAAGTTCAGTGCATTTTTAGGGAGCCCATAAATGTTGTGTGCTTCATCTTTATTGGGCCAATCTGAACCAATCACAGTTCCCTGCTGTTGAGTTACAAAGTCTAACTTGCAATTCTCACTTGATACATTTATAAACACACAAGGGAACAGGAATAACTTCACACTAACATTACAATATATATATATATATATATATATATATATATATATATATTTTTTTTTTTTTTTTTTAATTGGGTATAAAAGGCAAACTGAGATCCACAAAATAAGTAGAATAAAATAAAGTAAAATAAAATAAATAATGTCCTCAGGTATACTGCAATGTGAACATGTGTAAAATCTAAATTTGTCAAGAAACTTCAAGGAATTTTAAAAGAATTGAAGTGAATGTTAGAATACTACTTAAAAACATTCTTTGAAGTTCCTTGACAGATTTTGATTTAATACACATTTTTGCATTGCAGTATATTTGAGGACAATTAACTTTATTGTACTTCATTGATAATATTTTGTGGACCTCGGTTTGCCTTTTATACCCAACTGAAATATTTTTTGAAAATGAAATATTATAATATGAAATATAAATAAAAGTAAAGTACAATGAAGTCAACTGGAGTGCAAAATGTGTATTAAATCAAAATCTGTCAAGGAACTTCAAGAATGTTTCGAAATACTGTTCTAAAAATACTGACATTCACTCAATTGTAAAAAAAAAAATGCTCAAACATAAGAACACAATTCGAAAATGAGTGTTTTGTGTGTAATTATTACACACCCCGAGCAAAGACTGTGCTTAAACAGGGCTTTCAATTATAGCCACACACACACACACACACACACACACACACACACACACACACACTTAAAAATCTTAGCATTGCACAACAACAAATATCATTTAAAAAAAAACACAAAAAAATAGATGCCTGTCTGGAGGAGAGGCGTACAAGCGCCGCTCTTCACCGATGTCCCCACAAAGCACCGTCCATTTACACACTCAAGTGGACATCAAACCCGAGTGTGAACGCACCCCGCGGCTAATACTGCCACCATTATTTTTAGTGCCTGTCCGTCCTGCCAATTCATGGGGAGGCGTGTCTGCCATGTCAGCAGCCCGGGCCTGTCACTCAAAGCCCAGGGGAGCGTCTCCGTCACCGCGCCACATGGTCCCGGGACGGCCCAACGCCCAACGGATCCCAGTGATTCAGCAGATGCGCACACACTGGCCTGCAGATGGTAAACACACACACGTCTAGTCGACATGGCGTCTGCTTGTTAGAACGTCCCCGCCGTGCAAGCGAATCGCTTGGCACCGCACACACTCGCCGACTTTCGTGAATAAATAACAACAACAAACAGCAACAAGACCGCCCCGCCCGACCGGGCCTGCGGGTGACATATGGGGTGTCCCTGCTCGGGCCGCGCGGAGCGACGTGGACACAGATGGTGCACCGCCACCCCCCCACCATATTCAAATGAGGACGTGTGCAACCCTTCCAATTGTTGACTGCCATCGGAGGCTCGTTCGGTTAAACACGACGACGGACAATTAGTGCGCGAGTTGCTAAGTGCGTCAAATGTCACTTGTAGCGGGATTGACAGGCTTGAGTACGTTCAAGTTAAAGTTCAAGTTCATTTATGTAGCGCTTTTATTGGTCCGTGACCAACGCAAAGACGCTATAGTAGAGTAGAGGGTGAGAAGATAAGATAAGATAAGATAAGATAAGATAAGATAAGATAAGATAAGATAAGATAAGATAAAATAAGAAAGTCATTTATTCGTCCCACAGTGGGGAAATTTCCTTACAGCAGCAACCACACAAAGGAAAAGTAAAAAAGATCTTTTGTTTACTTGCTGTGTCTTGCTGTTTACTTGGATTCATTCCTGTAATGCATGAAGAATTGGAAGTTTGAAAAATAATAAAAATGAAAACTTTAGATATTTGAAAGTCATTTTTTTCTGGGAAAAAATGGCAAAAGCTGATTGCAACTGCTGCAAGAATGTTTTATTTATGTATACAAATATATGTATATTTGTGCAATTTTCTATTTGTGTTTCATTATAGGTGTTACTTTCATGGACTGCTACATGGACTACATTTCCCACAGGCCTTTGTTTAATCATCCGTTTCATTGGTTCCACCTGTTCCTCATCAGTCCAAGTCTTCACCTGTGCTATTGTTTTTGCACATCTTCATGTTCCTGAGTTTCTGTGTGAGAACCTGTGTGTATGTCATCATTAAAGTCATGTTTCTCGTCACCCTTCGAAACAGTAGGTCACTTTTTGTTTTAATTTAAATATTTATGTTAAATATTTTAGTTTTTCTTGCATTTTGGACAAAGAGGGAACAAAAGAAGGAGTCAGACCATTAATTCCTGTTAATTACAAGTTAATTCCTGTTGTAAAACAAGTTAATTCCTTGTATGTTCAAATTTGGCCAATAAAGTTCTGATAGTGATATAATATATATATATATATATATATATATATATATATATATATATATATATATATTTAATATATAAAAATAATAAATATATATAAATTACTTGTATGGCAGAATGTTCAACTATTGCAACTACGTATTGCAATTTTCCTTAACTTAATATTCAAATAAAAACAGAAATTTGCCTTTTAAAATTGATTGCCTTGGGAGTTTTACATTTTTTATTTCATGAATTAGATTATAAGGGCAAAATGATGACGAGAAGCTCGTTATGGTTTTTGGGACGGTAAAATCGTTCCAACGCTTTCAACACAAACTGATTTACGGTAGACTGAATTGAAACAGATTAACATAAAACGAGGCCAAACTGTTACATGAATACGTATTATTTTGCGCTCTTCATTGATACGTACAGTACTTGCTCAACGCTGGGACTTTCATTAGAAAACATCCTAAAACGCAAATGGATCTGGAAGGCCACCACAATAAATCCACTCGAGCATTTCATTAAGCCGGAGATGAGCGATGTACAGTGCGGTGAGACCAAGGTTCTAAAGTCATCAAGCCCGCACAGGCAGATGGAGCCCGTGTCTGTTGTTGTCAAAATCCACTACAAACCTCCACCTTTAGTCTATCAAACAATATGGCACGTCTGTCCGCCCTCGTCCCTCCGTCCTGCTCGGCCCGTGGAGGTGAATGGGGGGGGGGGTGGAGATCTGGGGAAGAAAGAAAATGGACTTCTGTGTCAGCAAAAGCGTCTTTCTTTGCGCTAATCCTCTCGCCCCAAGCCGCACGGTGCAGTCAAGCGCACGGTTACATGGCAACAATTAGGAGAGTTGGATCTCAGCACCTGGTCTTCAGCAGCTGACTGTACACACACACACACACACACACACACACACATGGCCAGGTGGCATCTCTTCAATCACATTAGCCGGCCACTCTAGGGTTAATAAAGACTCCCCGATCGCTCCGACGCCCAGCCTTTTCACCCCGAGGTTCTTTACAAGAGCCACAGACAATGTTGTGTGAAGCGGTTAAGAGGCCGAAGCCCGGCAGACGGAAACTAGACGGCTCGTCATACTCGCTCTGAATCACGGAGTAGTCACACACACACCGTTTTCACCCTGTTTGGGACGTTCGGAAAGGATGTTTGTGGGTGTTGAGATCAACAGATGCTTGCTCTTACATTTCACTACAGACGTGGAGATAGTTTTTTTTTGTCAAATTTGTGTTGACACAGGAAAGCAAAATAAAAGCGATTATAAGCACCCTCCTGATTTTCAGGCACAAAACGTTTCTGGCAAATTTACGAAACACATACACGAAACACATACACATTACGAAACACATACGAAAAACACAACACAAACACAACACAAAAAAATATAAACAAAACATGATTTGATGCTGAAAATGGCCAATAATTTACTATACAAAGAATAAAAAAATATGTTCATGTAATTTTAATTTTAATTTAAAAAATAACAAAACACTTAATTTATTTTTTTTTTTTAACAAACCTGACTTGTGACTCGTATCACTTCAATGTCGTTTTACTTAGAAATAATAAAACAATAATCTGTTACGGCAGTTGAATCTACACCTCCCATCATGCTTTGCTGCTCACTTGTTCCCATGAGCCTTTGTGCTAAAAGAGCCTAGTGTAAAACTGACTGAGCGTAAATATTAGAACAGTCCCGTTTTTTTCACAACAGAGCGTTTTGATTGTGTTTGACTCTGGTGTTCTTCGTTTTGAACTGTTTTCTGTTTGCTCCGAAGCTTTTGCAGCTGCTGGTCTCGTTTTCAAGCGCTAGCCCGTTAGCCTTTAGCACGGCGATCTACCGGATGCACTATGGTCTGTCTGTTCAAGTATTAATTGTTTTTCGTTTAATCTTCCTTCTTCCAGTGTTATTTTTTCCCTGTTAAGTGTCGCTACGTTTCTAATGTTTTTTTTTTCTGGTATTGAGCCAATAAAAACTCATATGCACGTCTGCCTCTAGAACCATTACGGTATTTAAAGAAATGTGGGTTTATATTTACGTGAATATTTGAAATTGTCGATTATAAGCACCCCACAAGTTTTTGAAAAATAAAAAGGTGCTTATATTTGTGTAAATACGGTAAGTTAGACTCACAGACTTGGTTTTTCCACTAAAGTAGGAGTGGTTTATATCAGAAAGCGGCTTCCAAAGCGACCTGCAAAAAGTTTTTTTGTTGCAATGTTGCACTGTTACAATGTTACACTGTTACAATGTTGCACTTTTCCAAACCGCTACCCAGATTCATACTGCATATTCCGTAAAACCTCTAATAGAACACCATAGCGGTCTAATTTTCAACTCAAAGGGGCGTTCTACTAAAGGTTGTTCCACTAGAGGTTTTTACGGTATATTATATTCGAATGTAAACTTAAATAAAAATGTAAATACAAATTCTGTAAATATATTTTTGTCGCCCAGTTACTATGAACAACATTAACTATTAAACCAGGGGTGGGCAAACTTTTTGATTTGCGGGCCACATTGGGTTCTAACATTTGACAAAAGACCGAGCTTCCTGGTCAAGCGGCTGTCAATCACATTCTCACCAGCCAATCAGAGTATTGCCGCCCGTACGTGAAGCTTGTGCCAGAATTCCAAACGAAATAAAAGGAAATGGACGAAAAAATCTGAAGCGGAAAGAGGTTTCAAACCGGGAAGATTTTAGTTTGTTTTTTAGACATTTAAATAGACATGTTTCTTTAAATGTCACTAAGACATGATAAAAATATACTAGTACAGTTCTTTTACGTACACTTTGTGTCTATGGTTCAGCTTTGTAAAAATAAAATAACCCTTCATAACAGATTAATGGAATTTACATAAAAAGAAAACTGAGTTTCATTGTTTTTGTACAAGTTTGGCAGGGCCGGATTAAAAAACATGATTTAAACAAATTGCTCAGACAAAAAAAAGTAATCAAATCCTGTGCAGATAAAACAACAAAAATGACCGAATCTTGTCATTTTGCTTAGCGTTTTTTTCCCTTCCGAAGTAACTCCTCTCACGCGACCAATCGTTCACACGGACGAGTTCTTTGACGTAAACACAAACCCACTATTTATTTCCGTGGCGGCGACAATCGGCGCCAGAACAATGCTGATTTTAATAACAAAACCTGTAGATTACATGCCAAGGTCGCCATCATTGTGGCGGTTTGTGAAACACCAATTACAAGATGGACTTAAGCGGCCCGGGCCGGTCAGAACGCCTGTTGCTTTGTGTGGCACCGGAGCCGATGAATGAGTAAACAGACGCCGAGCAAGATTAATTGAGCAAACGAACTTCTCCTCAATGGCGATTAATTCAGATGGAAACACAATTGAGGCGAGGGGGGGGGGTTCCGCGAGGGAACTTTAATAGTTTACACAGGCCTTGCGCTCCGTTAGACCCACAATGCATTTCTTCACGTGCATTTCTGCGAGCAAAACACACAGTGAAGATGCTCCGCTTAGCACATCAAAGCCTGAGAGCTGCAAGATGGAGGACGGACAGACGCTTTAATCCTCCTGTGGAGAGAGAGAGAGCGAGAGAAGAGGAAGAGAACCTGCGGAGGTGAGGAGCACACCACAACACGCCATTGTCTCACGGGGCTTTGAACTGGGTGAAGGCGTAATGCACGACTTATTAATTATTAATCGCTTTTGCTTGGAAATCAGCGCTCTGCTTCAAGACTCGGAGGCCAATTGATCAAGAGGGGGGAAAAAAGAGGGATGGACACAAAAGAAGAAAGAGGGGGGGGGGTGAAACTAGTTCATTATAGAAGCACTTGAGACGCGGGGCTGGATCAAAGCGAGGGATTCTTCTTCTCAAAGTGAGCGTGGTCTCCATCCCTCGCCAGGCTTGTGGAAGCTTGGTTTGGGATTTTATTTAAAGCGAATAAAAGTGATGTTTAATCCAATCAAGCGGAGAAGAAAAAGCATCGAACGGTCCTCCGCCATCTCCAGCATCCCTCCATCTCTCCTCCATCCTTCTGATGTTCTCCGACGCCACAAAAGCTTTTGAGTTGCGAGATGTTGAAGGACTCGGATCCATCACGACAGATCACAAAAGATGGCTGACGGTCAGATAAAACCCAGCGGAGCCCGAGGGAATGTAATAATAACAAGTGTTTTCACAATGTGAGAGACAGGCAGGACACACACACTTGTTCCGTATCAGAATCTGAATCACATTCTCGGATCAAAAAAAAGAGACAAAAAAGGTTGATTTGTCAATAAATTAAGTCAAAATTCATTTTTTAAAAGAAAATAAAGTACATTTAAAAAGCCGATTCTGGATTAAATGGGACAAATTCTAAAGTCTCAATTCAAAATCCTTTTTACATAAGCCTTCTATTGTTGTCTTTTTGGGGACATAAATCCACTTTATTGGGACAAAGAATGTAAGAGAATAAGCGCGTCCACTGTGCGTGTGCGTGTGTGTGTGTGTTTCCTACAACCAGTGGTGAAAAGTACTTGAGTAAGCGGACTTTCTTACTTTACTTAAATATTTTGGCTACTTTGTACTTGTACTGAGTATCAAAAATCAAAGCAACTTTTACTCTCTACTAGACTACATTAGTGATTGAGTATCTGTATCTTTACTCCACTACATTTGAATGGACACTTACCGTTACTTGTTACATTGTGATTGTGCGCTACTAGTCGGCATCTATTTCTACTGCAGTTAATTTTTTGTGCGGACAAGGTGATATCGCCATCTGCAGGATGCTGAAGGTACTGGATGCTGATTATCAGCTAAATCACATTAGCTCATAAATCTGACTTTTTTGTTGTTTTTTATTTATTTTGTTCTGCCAATTTGAAACATTGAGGCGTTACATTTCATTTCTAGATTAAACCTCAAATAAAAGATTAATCTAGATTCAAAACCTCTTGAATAAAAGAGTTTCTTGGTTTTCACTTTTCTTGGTGCTTTTGGCCTAAATTCAGTATAAGTAAAATACTTAAGTTCTTTCAAAATTGGATACTTTTAGACTTTGACTCAAGTCTTCTTGCAATTGGTGACTTGTAACTTGTAATGAAGTAATTTTTACAGTAACGTATCTGTGCTGATTCTAGTGGCATTTTCATGTTATTTATGCATGTGAGTATCAGAAACTTTTGAAGCGTCGGCTATTGAAGGAAAATGAAAAATCCCACGAAAGAGTTTGTATTTCATATGAAATTCACGTTGAGGTCGCTAGAGGAAAACAAAGCGTGAATCAGCCGAGTGAGGCAAACTCTCACAGATTAAAAAGCAGCGGAGTAGGAGCAGGAAACAGCCTTTCCATTTCACGTGGCAGCGCTTCTCATTTCCCAGAATCCCTGAGGAACGTCGGAGCTTCGCTGGCACCAGCAGGTTTGACAGTGTCAACGCCGAGTCCCAGTCGAGCGGCACGACATGTCCTCGCACGCCATGACACACTGATGCTGGTTCTGGGTCCAAATGGATTTTACCCTTTTTTTTTTTTAACAATTTTTACACTTTATTCTCTTGTAAAACTGCTGTGAACTGTGGTGATTACGTGAACGGTTCCAGATATTTGACAGTAAGGATAGATGTTAGTCCTGTAATAATATAAATAAGCGTATGACTAACGGATAAATAAATAATGGATTCATTTATAATAATGGTATGGTTTTATTAAAAATGTTGAATAAGCATTACTATCAAAAAAATAATAAAAAAAAACATAGACACACAAACACGCACGCACGCACACACACACACACACAGTCACTTACATACACATACATAAAAAAACATACCGACACACAATACACACACACACACAGGTAAATATGCGTAATATGCTTATGCTGGATTTATTTCTTTAGTTTTTCATATTAGATATAAATTGTTTTAGATCATTAATTATCAATATTTTTATGAATATTGTTTAACATTAGATAAACTCTTAAACCAAAGGAAAAATTCGATCTCTTAAATTCAAGTAAATCAAGACATAATTTGTCATAAATATTTCATAAATATATACAGTCGACTCTGGTTAATTTGGCTGCTAATTAAGCTAATTAAACCTGCTTTATCTGGACAAATTCTAAAGTCCAAATCATATCTCATAATGCAAATTTGTGCCACTTTAATGGGGTAATTGTGTAAATATTAATGGTGTAAATATGCCTATGCTGGATTTATTTCCTTAGTTATTCATATTAGATATAAATTGATTTAGAGTACATAAATATTGTTTAACTTTAGATCATCTCTTAAACCAAAGGAAACTTCACAACCAGTACAAATCAAGTCAATACGAGCAGCCAAGACCTAAATTGTCATAAACATTTCATAAATAAATAAATACAGTCGACTCAGAATAATTTAGCTGCTAATTAAACTAAATTAAGCTGCTTTATTGGGACAAATCAAGGCGCTTTGAGACAGTTAAAGCTGTGAAAAGCGCCTAACAAATGCTCAGAACTTAAACTTGAACTTAATGATTTTATAAAATTAATAAATTTAACAACTCATAATGCAAATTTGTGCCTCTTTTTTGGGCCAAAATGATCAAGTTCAAGTTCTGAGCATTTGTAATGACAGTGTCCCAATTAACAGAAGTCAACTTGTATACAGTATTTCCACGCAATCCTTTAATCCCTGATGACTCGACGTGTGGAGGTTTTCACACCGTGTGCAGGATTTTCGTATCTAGTTTTAAACACCCCCCCCCCCCCATACCCCATAAATAACCCCCCACCCAACTTCTACCCCGCTCTGTCCATCCTCACACACCACCAGCTTCTCCACACCTCGGCCCAGTGGGCTTCTCCTCCATGGGCTTTGTCAGCGTGAGGTGGTCAGGACGGGCATCACGCTAATCTCCGTCCCATCAGAGAGACGGGTGCAAGGCATTTATGGCAGATGTCCATTAGCAGCCCATCAGCAGGATGTGTGTGTGTGTGTGTGTGTGTGTGTGTGTGTCTATCTTTGATTTTCTGTGTGTGTCTATTTGTGTGTGTGTGTGTGTGTGTGTGTGTGTGTGTGTGTGTGTGTGTATTAAGTGTGTGACCATCTATGATTTTCTGTGTGTGTCTATTAGAGTGTGTGCTTGTGTGTGTGTGTGTGCGTGTGTGTGTGTGTGTGTTCATTTGTGTGTTGTGTGTGTGACCATATATGACTTTCTGTGTGTCCAACTAGGATTGTCCCTGTGTGTGTACGTCTAGGGGCGTGTGTGTGTGTCCATCTATGATTGTCTCTGTGTGTGTGTGTGTGTGTGTGTGTGTCTGTTCATCTTTGATCACGTAGAGTTGTTTATAATCTTTGGGGAAACATTCCATATATAGACGCAATCTAAATCCCATAAACGTAGCAATTTGTTGTTTAAATATATTGTTAAATTTTTATTGTTATATTGTTTAAAAATATACTGGTAATTTTAAAGACAAAAGCTCATTTTGAACACGTATGTTGAAAAACTATCCCGGATCTGAGTGGTGTGTCTGGCTTATATATTGCCGTGTGTGTGTGTGTGTGTGTGTGTGTGTGTGTGTGTATTGATTGTGACCATCTATGATTTTCTTTTCTTGCTTATATATTGGTGTGTGTGTGTGTGTGTGTGTGTGTGTGTGTGTGTGTATTGATTGTGACCATCTATGATTTCCTTTGCTTGCTTATATATTGCCGTGTGTGTGTGTGTGTGTATTGATTGTGACCATCTATGATTTTCTTTTCTTGCTTATATATTGCCGTGTGTGTGTGTGTGTGTGTGTGTGTGTGGCCAGGCTGGTCCCGCGGAGCTCTCCCTCGCCCCATACCGCCGTCTCGAGCACAAGCTGCCATCCTCCCCCCCGCTCCTGAGATCAGGAACCCACTTATCCAGCCACGCCATTGTCTGGTGTGTCCACACACATCTGTTCTGCTTGGGCAACACTGCGGCTGACAGACAGGCCATTGTTCCCTCGGCCGGTAGGAGGACGCAGCCACAGTTTGGGGTAATTGCCGCTCCTAATTAGTTCAAGACACACACACACACGCCATTGCTTTTTAATTCAATTCCATCCAGCCTGTAATGAGCAATCAGTATCAAGCAATTATGCAGAGTGAGACCAAAAAAAAAAAAACACGACAAAGCATGTTTGGAGTCAAGATATCGATGTCCGTCGCTCATTTACATTAAAGTCATCGCAGACGTTTTTCACTTATTGGAACGTGTTTCTTCCTTCAAGTGCATCCAGTGTGACCGGGTTCTTGTCTTTTTATTTCAACTTTTGTTGTTAATCTTGGTTGGAACTGTTTTTTTTTCCTTGTGTTTTTTTTGTGTGTCAAACGTCCCATTTGAAAGGCGTTTAATTGGTTCTCTGGAGGGTGTTTTGCGTTCCCGTAGCCACAGTTGCCTTCATGAGTCTTTGTTGTTGCTCTAAGTTCATTTGAATGTTCAGCGTACCGGCGCCATGGTGTAAAAATATTTGTACTGCGAGAAAATCCAGTTTACGCATCTATAAGAAGTATTTAATGCCATGTAAATGCTACAAAGTTCAAGTTTTTTACTAAACGTGTGTGGGTTTTTTTCACTTTTTATTTTTTTTATTAGAAATGTTTTCGTATCAGTAAATACATGAGCTATTCATATATTTGTCCATACTGTAAAATTATTTTGCCTCATTTGTTTAAACTTCATTATATTTATTTAACTAATTAATAACAAAAATTAATCTATCCAGCACTGGGATTAAATAGTAAAGCATATATACACATACAGTATAAGCATAGATGTATATATGGGTTAGGGTTATATATAGGTCTATTTTTGTGTGCGTGTGTGTGTGTGTGTGTGTGTGTGTGTGTGTGTGTGTGTGTGTGTGTAAAACTACTTATTTGCATTTACGTTATATACAAAGATATGTGTTTAAATGAACAAAGTTTATTTACACTTTCATAAATACTACATTTATAAACGTAAATTACAAACACATATATTTACTAAACTGTAAAACTTGTTGTAATGTGCAATTAAGCATCATTTAGTTATTGTTATTTAGTTTTGTGATACATCTCACTGGTTTTCCAACAGTCTGTGTCTGGCTGTTTGTGTGACCAACAAATCAAAATTCGACTTTTAACAAGAGTGGATTCTTTCCGACTTGATTTTAAGTTTCTTATCATATGGATTTGCTTTGTTTTTTTTTTTAACTCATGAATACTTTATGCCACACATCTGTTAACACGGTCTGCTTAAAAAAAAGAGCAAAAACACAGTTTAGGCAACAAAAAGCTGAAATCTCCACCAGCAGCACCACAACATGCAAAATCATAGAGAAATAACAGAAGAAAAGAAAGAAAGAGAGAACGCGGCTGGTGCTGGCTAATCCCAGAATGCCCAGATGTCCCAGGTTGCCATGGATTCTGTAACCTGATAATGTGAACAGACTGTACCAGCACTGTGGGAATATGGAGGGTCTTGGGCGCATCTCTCAGCTCGGGTCCTGGCTAAACTCCCTCTGGGTCACCAACCGCTAATGATGATGGGAATCAGAACCTGTAGATGCAGGCGACAGATCTGAAAGCATCTGTTTCCTCAAGCGGGACGTTTAGTGCTTTGGAGGAGTGAGTGGAAACTAAGAAAAGTCTAAGTGAAATAAAAGCTCGTCTTCATCTTCAGCAGAGATGAACCTTCTCCAGTAGAGAACCTTCTCCTTCTTTACTCGCTCCTTTCTTCCACAACAAGTGCAGGAGTAACTTGCTCAGCTCTTTGCCTTCTCTGGCTTTTGCCGTTTCTACGAATGTTTCTGCTTTGTGGAAAAATACTTCATTTTTCAAATGTAAAGTATGGCGATTTCCACCTAAAGGGACACGTTTAATTAATGCTAATTAGAGAATAAAATAAATCTGCCATTAAAAAATTAAAAGTTAAGAGTGTGTGAGAGGGAAAGTGAGTGAGTGAGTGAGTCAGTGAGTGTGTGAGAGAGAGAGAGAGAGAGAGAGAGAGTGAGTGAGTGAGAGAGAGAGAGAGAGAGAAAGAGACTGAGATAGAGTAAGAGAGCGGGAGAGAGAGAGGGTGAGAGAAAGAAGAGAGAAAAGGAGAGAGGGAGGGAGAAAAAGAGAGAGAGAGAGAGAGAGAATGAGAGAGGGAGGGAGAATGAAAGAGAGGAGGGATATAGAAAAAGAGAGAGAGAGAGAGAGAGAGAAGGAGAGAGGGAGGGAGAATGAGAGAGAGGAGGGATATAGAAAAAGAGAGAGAGAGAAAGAGAGAGAGAGAGGGTGAGATAAAAAGAAAGAGAGACACACACACACACACACAGAGAGAGGGAGAAAGAGAGAGAGAGAGAGAGAGAGAGAGAGAAAGAGAGGGAGAGAAAAAGAGAGAGAGAGAACGAGTTACTTTTTAGGAATTTTTTTTTCATTCATTTCTTTGTCTTGATCTGTTTGTCATGATCTCAAATATTTCCCGAGCTGCGGGAGCGGTGGACTGATGGAAGCTACAGGTGTCACTGCAGAAGCTGAGGTCGGCTGAAGGTCCAGGTGAACATCTGTGATGGCTCGTGGAGATCTGAGGGAAGAGCAGAGAGTCTGAAACCACTCAAGATTAAAGTCAAACCAGCGTTCCAACACGCACACGAGACAGATGGAGGCGCTGACACACAGACACAGAGAGAGACAGATGGATGTAAAAAGTTCCTGCGAAAGCAGGTAGAAAAGTGGGCAGTGAAACAGACAGACGCTGGATGGATGGATGGATGGACAGACGCTTATGCAGGCAGGTGGAAAGACAGACAGGCAGATAGTCAGGCAGGCTGACAGATATGATAGACAAACAAAAGACAGACCAGAAGAGAGATACAAATAGAAAGACAGACAGACAGACAGAACGAAAGAAAGAAAGAATGAAAGAAATATAGAAAGAAATGACAGACATAGATAGATAGATAGATAGGTAGATAGATAGATAGATAGATAGATAGATAGATAGATAGATAGATAGATAGATAGATAGATAGATAGATAGATAGATAGATAGATAGATAGATAGATAGATAGATAGATAGATAGATAGATAGATAGATAAATGGGTGGATGGATGGAAGGACAGACAGACAGACAGACAGACAGTCAGACAGACAGGTGTATGGTCAGACAGAAGGCAGAAGTGTTCCTGTTCAAGACTATCAGTGGAGTGAAGCAGACCTGTGGCGTGTTAATGGATCCTCACATCTCGGATCAAAGCTGCTCTGTTCCAATCCATCATCTGCCTTTTCTCCTCGTTCAGGCTTCTGCTTCCTGTCAAACTCTTGGTGCTGGACCCGAGACTCTTCTCTCAGTGATGGAGACATCATTCTCTCCTCTGTGTCTGTGAACACTTACTCAAATTTTAACGTGAACATTAGTCTTTTTTTCTTAATTTTAGTTTTTTAATTGATATCCCAGTCCACACAATGCTTATTAACATTAAGTAATATATTTTAATGGATATATTAGGTACTTTTCTCCCCACTATGCTCTTTAAAAAACACTCGTTAAAAACTGCACTAAAATAATAGCCTGTATTAGGAAAGTAAAATTAGTAAAGTAAGTTAATTATATACGTAATGATGTGTACATTAAATATTACCATTTGTTGTGTTAGTAAAGTACGGTTAGTAAAGTAAATTTTTTGTATATATTTAATTGCATGCAAATTAAATGATATTCTCCCTGTGTGCATTAGTAAAGTAAGGTTAGTAAAGTAAGTTTTTATGTACATTTAATCGCATGCACATTAAATAATATTCTCCGTGTATATTAGTGAAGTAAGTTTAGTAAAAGTAAGTTTTTATATGTTTAATTGCTTGCACATTAAATAATACTCTCTGTGTGTATTAGTAAAATAAGGTTAGTAAAGTACGTTCTTTACTGTATATGCGTAATTGCATGTACATTAAATAATTCTCTCTGTGTGTATTAGGAAAGTAAGTTTAGTAAAGTATGTTTTTATGTACGTATATTTAACTGCATGCGCATTAAATAATACTCTCTGTGTGTATTAGTAAAGTAAAGTTAGTCAAGTACTTTTTTTATATATCTAATTGCATGTACACTAATAATACTCTCCGTCTGTGTTATTTTCAGAAGTCAGTTGTTTTTTTGTGAGCTCGAGGCAATTAGAAACAAGCTTCTGGATGTTTTCAAGCCTCGGGGAGGATTGGATTTAATCCAGGGTTTAGAGAGAAGACTATCTGAACATAATCTCCAGATCCAAATCACAAGCCTTTAATTCGGGTCTCTTGTTCTCATCTCATCTCCACACTCGCCTCTCAGTCAAACCACGTTTACCTCTGGAAACATAAAGCTGGAGATAAAAGCATCTTTGATGTTTCATATTTCTGTTTTATGATTTATCCATGTTGTATCATAAAATACAAATCGTAATCATTCTCATTCTTACAATTACTGTATTTCATTAAGGTTTTAATTAGTTTACAATATTTTCTCTTAATTGTGAATTCAACTTCATTATCAGTCATGTATAACAATTATTATGTGAGATAAAAATAATAATAAGATTTTTTATTACTTTTTATTATTGTTGGTATTATCCAACAAACTTCACACATTTCATTAACTGTCAACGAAGTTTTATTTTTACTGTTAATAGTAATAGATTAATATTTTTAAAAATGCATTTGAAGAATCCTGATATTTTGTCTGACTGTAAAATTTCTCTTCAACTGTGTTCTGTGTGTGTGTGTGTGTGTGTGTGTGTGTGTGTGTGTGACACATATTCTGTTTTCTATTTTATATCATATTTTAGTCTTTCAATATTATTTCACAATAAAGCATGCAATTTTTGAGTGTCATCACTAAGCAGCTCCATCAGTGACGGCCGGGGCCTTTCTGTGCGGAGTTGACATGTTTGCAATTATTATTATAACTATTATTGTTCTTATTATTATTACTATGGTTGTTATTATTATAATTATTAATATTACTGAAATATATCCGTGGGTCATTTTTACCTGCTGCTGTAAGACTTTATCTTGTACAAAATCTGTTTCTGTTTCTGTATTTATGTTATTTATGTAGCGCTTTTCTTAGTTCAAGACCAACGCAAAGTCACTATGCGAATTAGGGAAAAAATAGTCTTTAAAGAAAAAGAAATGTCCATTATTTGTCTGTGTTCAAAAATATTTAAAATATTTCTATTTATGTATGTATATTCTGTATATTGTATTTATTCTTTACATCTCATTAAAACTCCTTTTTAAAACACTTTTTAAAGCTGTATATACTTATTTATTGTTGTAGTACTGCTGCTGGGATTAAAGCACATTTTAGCACTTTTTTTTTCTTCTCTTACTTTATCTTATCACTTAGGTTGGTGAAAATACAGTACAGAATATAGCTTTTATTTATAGTGCAACCATGCACAAACAACTAGACACAAATCAAACCCAGGTCCTCTGTTGTTGCTGAATAAGTAAGATCATATAATACTGATTTATAACTATAATCCAAAGAAAGCTGCTTTGGATCGTATAGCATCTGCTCATTTGATGCATCTTACTCATCATCATAAGCAAACATCAAAGCAAACATATCTGACATAAACAACACTGAGCAGTGTAACAAAAAATGGAGGCTTGTGACCCCAAAGGTCACAAGTTCTAATCCCAACACAGGGATTGTCGATCACAGGTTTTATTCTTCATCCATATGATCACTTTGGTATGGAAGCCCGTTTTCGGCAAAAAAAATTTCTTTTTTTCTCAGAATTCCGACTTTGTTTCTCAGAATTCGAGTTATTAAGTCTGAATTCTGACTTTTTTTTTCCTCAGAATTCCGAGTTATAAAATCAGCAGATTTCAGAACTGGGGAATGGGGAAAGAATACTATGGAAGCCTGTTTCCGCCACAAATAAAAATTCTGACTTTTTTTTTCTCAGACTTCCGAGATATTAAATCTGAATTTTGACTTTTTTTTTCTCAAAATTCCAATTTATTAAATCAGTAGATTTCAGAACTGGGGAACGGGGGACATGGATATTATGGAAGCCTGTTTCCGCCACAAAAAAAATTCTGACTTTTTATTTTCAGACTTCCGAGTCATTAAGTCTGAATTCTGACTTTTTTTCCCTCAGAATTCCAACTTTTTTTTCCTCAGAATTCCGATTTATAAAATCAGTAGATTTTAGAACTGGGGAACAGGGGAAAGGATACTATGGAAGCCTGAGTCCGCCACAAAAAAAATTCCGACTTTTTTTTCTCAGAATTCCGAGTTATAAAATCAGTAGACTTCAGGGGAACGGGGAAGTCGATACCACGGTAGCCTGTTTCCGAAACAAAAAAAATCTAAAAAAAAAACATGATTCTGACTGACACAGTTATTTAGAGTTAATAGGTCAAATAACTTGGAATTCTGAGGAAAGAAAGTCAGAATACTATTTTATTTTTTGTCTGAGATGGCACTGGACTGGAGCTGGGAGTGCTAATGGGTAATGAATAGGCAGCACCTGGTTCCCTCGTTCGCAGGGTGTGTGTGTGTGTGTGTGTGTGTGTGTGTGTGTGTGTGTGTGTGTGTGTGTGTGCCAGCACGCCGATCTCTGCCAACCCCATGATGCCATCAGAGCGCCTGCGCCCCTAAAGCTCGCGGAGCCACAGCAATTAAATCACAATGCTGAGGTGCGGAACCAGCCGCGCGCGCCACACAGTGAGTAATAATGGATGAAGAACAAAACATAAAATACGTCTCATGTACAGTGTTAGATTTTAAGATGTAATATGTCTTAAAGTCTTATAGTAATAGTATCAAAGGGTGGCCCTGTGGGTGGCGCTGTTACTTAAGGTGCAAGTTCGAGGCCCGGTCAAATTCTGTCGGAACATTTAAATAATTGTTGTAATAATTGGGTAATTATTTGACTAAAAAGATGAGCAATGATAATAATTATAATAATCATAGTTTTATAGTTTAATTTTAGATTTTTTCCATAGATTTATATGGTATTTTATATGTATTTTTTTTAGTAATAATAATCAGAATCAGAATCAGAAACTTTATTGGCCAAGTTGCGAATTACAACAAGGAATTGAGTTTGGTCTGACTTTATGCTTTATACATCATTTTAATATAATTTTATGTGTGTTTATAATTATTGGTTTTACACTCAAGACGAAAAACTCACAGAAATACACAACATATCAAAGCAATTATAATTCTATAAATAGAAGCAAACCACTGATGAAAAATATGTCAAATGTAAAAATAGACTGTGAAACGCAAGCATTCATAAATAAAGAAATAATTTATCAAAGAAATAAATATGACAGCTTTACAGACAAAATTATTGTATAAAGAGTGAAATACTCATGTTATTCTTAAATTGGCCAGTTCCAAATCCATCTATTCGCATCTGAACGGCTTTCCCATGTGTGAAGCTAAAAAATAAATAGTAATGTTGGCCTATAATTATCTTTTTCTCAAGGACTCTCTCAAGGTGTGTAATTTCCAACTCTAAAGCTCTTTGGGCCACAAAAGATGTTGTTCTGTTTCACTTGGGATCATGATGTAGTTAGAAAAGGAAGTGATTTGCGGTGGCGTGGGGCCAGACGCTTTTGAGCGGGATCCAGGTGCATGCTGGGAAGCTTTACACTGGGTGAGAATGACACTTGCTGTGAAAGCAGCAACCGGAACCACACACACCACCAGGATGAGTGTGTGTGTGTGTGTGTGTGTGTGTGTGTGTGTGGGTCAGTGTTGGGTGTAACGCGTTACAAAGTAACGCATTACTGTAATTAAATTACTTTTTCACTGAAAAAGTAAAGTAACGAATTACTGTTCATTTTTAAGTAATTTAATTACAGTTACTTTCAATGTACTTGCGTTACAATATAAAATAATTAAATTCGCTGAATCTCATTGTTTTTTTTTAAATTTATCTTCGTTTTGTAAAAGTTTAATTTTCCGCTTTAAAATCGCTTTACGGCTGGTGCACAAGATTCGCGACAGTTTGCGACGGTCGTGTTTAAAGTGGTGGAGACGTTCGGCTCGGATGTTCGGGCGGACTCGGTGTGACTCGGCTGCAGCAGCTTCCGACTGTTTTCCGTAATGATAATACGTGTTCAAGTCACTTCGCTGTTGTGAAACACGCGGATATGAACATTACAGTCATTTGTGAGTAACTTTCTGCAGAGAACAGGTGCATGCTGGGAAGCTTTACACTGGGTGAGAATGACACTTGCTGTGAAAGCAGCAACCGGAACCACACACACCACCAGGATGAGTGTGTGTGTGTGTGTGTGTGTGTGT
>MU204275.1:58738-86754 GCA_017309775.1 Paedocypris sp. Pulau Singkep
AAAAAAAAAAAAAAAAAAAGGAAAGGAAAGGAAAGGAAAGGCATCAAAAAGTTTTGAGTGTGCAGTCTTTAATATTAAAAGGCATAGAGGTAATAAAGATTGGTAGGTAAGGTAATAGGCTCTAAGATTTAAAGTTACTCAAATACGTTTTTAAATACATATATTCATACAATTATCAGAGAGCGTTTCACCGGCACGTCTCTGTCCCACTTTATCAATCAGGCCAAAAGAAGAGGATCCACGTTTCACTGATGTTCACTAGATCCGTACACTGAGAATGAACTGTACTGAGTCATATTATGGTACAATTTTCATTATTCTCTCCTTTTTGTGCAAGATATATGTATTATAATCATTCTATAACTATATTACAATCAGATGTGTAAAGTACTTGAGTAAATGGACTTTGTTACTTGAGTATTTTTGGATACTTTGTACTTGTACTGAGTATCAAAAATATAACAAGCTTTTAATCTCTTCAATTTTCATTATTCTTTCCTTTTTTTGTGCAAGTTATAGGTATTATAATCATTCTATAACTCTCTTACAATATAAGCCATTATTGGTTTAGTTGGTTTCACATGTCGTTGTCCCGTTATAACCGTGTTTTGCTGTGGTTGGTTTGTTTTTCAAGTCTTCCCTTGCAGGCACGTGTTTTTCCATTTAAAAAAACATTAATAAGAAGAGGTTTAAAGGTAAAAAAAAAAAAAAAAGGAAAGGAAAGGCATCAAAAAGTTTTGAGTGTGCAGTCTTTAATATTAAAAGGCATAGAGGTAATAAAGATTGGTAGGTAAAGTAATAGGCTCTAAGATTTAAAGTTACTCAAATACGTTTTTAAATACATATATTCATACAATTATCAGAGAGCGTTTCACTGACGCGTCTCTGTCCCACATTATCAATCAGGCTAAAAGAAAAGGACGTTTCACTGATGTTCACTAGATCTATCCGTACACTGAGAATTAACTGTGTTGAGCCATCCTATGGTACAATTTTCATTATTCTTTTTTTTTGTGTGTAAGGTATGCGATAATCATTCTGTGCCTATATCACAACACAGTTATTTTCAGAATCAGTTTGAAATCTGATCTATTCCAGGATCAGACAAGTAACTCTTGTTGTGTTATGTATTCTGTCTCCCAAACTCTGTTTCCCAGAATTCCCACAGTAGCAAGTGAAGTCATTGTTGTCTGATGCTGGTTTTCAATCATTTATGGATATTACCCATCTTTCTTCATCAGATAGCGGTGTTTAATAAGTTCAAGTTTATTATGCGGAATTGGGGAAAAGTATGTGTATCGTTCATCTATGTTCATAAATGATTACTCTATTAAATCATTATGAAACCATATAAGACATTTATATATTTAATGGCAGTATTTCACCCACAAAATTTGGGACTTTTGCAAACTTCAATATCAACAATTGAAATATGCATCAGTAAATTCTAAACTGGATATAGTATGTTTGTACCGTCACAGATTTGAAGGGATGGATGAATTAATTGAAGAATGATTTGTTAGAAAGACATACATTTGGAAGGATGGATGGATGGAAGCATTGGTGATAAGATAAACAGACTATTGATGGATGGATGATTGGTCAGAGAGAAAGACCATTTGAAAGGAATTGATGGTGGGATGGAAGGATGAACAGAAGAATGGATGGATGGATGAATGAATGAAGGATTTAATGAGTTAATAACCAGACAAAAATAGACAATTGGAAAGACGGATGAATGGATGGATGGATGGATGAATTGACAGATAAATGGATTAGTGGATGGATGATTGGTCAGAGCGATAGATGATTTTGCAGAGGTATTGATGGAGAGAGTTTGTGTCATGTTGTGTCTGATTGGTGGGATTTTGATAACTGATATCTACGTCAGCGCGGTTGTGTTATCCTGCTGGATTTCATTGGCCAATTATAATATGTCCTGGATGCTGATATGTATATTTAATTATAAATAGTATATATATAGTCATGGTGGATGATTCATTTGACTTATTGGGTTCCAGTTAATGCATTTTAGATGTCACGTCCTGTCTAAATATGATCTGATCTGAAAGTCTCCAGTCTGGAATCAAAAGCAATTATCCTGTTGTCATTTAATGGCCGCTTTTTATTTCTGTGCTCGGGCCACTTACGTCCATCTTCATGTCAGAAGTATTTCTTCTGTCTCAGTTTTAATGAACAGAACGGGAGGTTTTAATTAGTGCGGGTCAAATCGACCTCCATGAACATCTCCTTTACCCATCACCACATAGATGACTTAATTCCATTTATTTGGCTTTGTTTATTAAAAGCGTTCAGGTCACAATAGTCAAGTCAAGTCAAGTCAACTTTATTTATAGAAGCACTTTTAAAAACAGTAGACTGACCAAAGTACTTTACATTAAAACATAATCACATAATCCACAAATCCAATCATAATAAAACAAATAAATATATATATTACTAAAAAGCACAAAAGTTAAAAGTCTATGCTGGTAAAATACCAAGAGACCAGAAGTGAGACAGTGAAGCACCAAACGAGAAAGAACAATTAATAGAGTTTATTTAGTGTATATTATACATTAAATTACGTATTAATATGATAGTGTGATTACATGTACAAATGTTCACAATATTAAACTGCTTGTAAACATCCGGTTCAAATGTAATCTAGAATGTAAACGTAAACGTCATTTCCAGCAGAGGTCGCTGTTCCTCAAACAAAATAATCAATGGCGCACGTTTATGACATCACTCTATGCGCTCTCCGCTCCTCTTTCGTTTTTTGTTAAATGTAAATTTTGAAAACAATATAGAGTAAAACAAAGTATACTTGTTATAAAGCAGTAAATTAAGTGTGGTTTAAATATATTTTTTCTTGTTTTTACCCCAATTAGCTTGCGCTCAACGTACATTTTTACTTACCATTTGTTTGGTTATAGCTTTAAGTGGCCGAATTTAAACAGATGTTAAGACTAATTTTCACTTACACATTGGTTATTAGTTCGTTTAAATTTCATACGTGATGTATCCGTGTTTTGATTGTTTTGTCGTTGTTTTGAATGCCATAAAACGTGATTTTTAACTTGAAGTATTAGAATATAAGAAAAACTGTAGCTTTTAAATAGCAATAAAAATATAATACGTACTGTATTTTTTAAAGAACGTCGGTGGGGGGTGCAATTCCGCCTCTGGCCGCATGGGGCGATAAGGTCACTCTCCAGTCTCTCGTCTACATCACTTCCTCCTGACCCGGAAATTCCGCTCAGTGTGTTTGGGTAACTAGCATGCGTGAATTGTTTAGTCGCAACATCCATCCATCTGTGTTCTTTGTTTGTTTTAGCTGGTTTTAAAGTTGTTTTTTTTTCTTTTAAAACGGCTGCATTTTAAGAGAAATGGGAGTCCCTGCGTTTTTCCGCTGGTTAAGTCGGAAGTATCCGTCGATAGTGGTGCATTGTCTGGAGGAGAAGGTAAGAACACATGCAATAATTAGGAAGTCCTGACAGGAAATCATTGCAATATTATAAATGAATGCTTTCAGGTAAGCGTTCAGTGGACACATAAAAAGGACGCGCGCGTTTAAACACGTTAGAATGGCGAGCTTCACATTAGGCGAATACAGCACTTCGTGTTAACTCAAATCCCTTCAGTTCATACTTTCATCTTATCCTGTTTGTCTTTTATTTTCGAATTAGCCACAAAATGTCGCGTAGACGTGCTAATTCAAACGTGTGACTAGAATGTGTGTTTTTTTCCATATATTTACAGGCAAAGGAATACAATGGACTCAAAATCCCCATCGACACCAGCAAACCCAATCCGAATGAAGTGGAGTTTGATAATCTCTACTTGGACATGAACGGGATTATTCACCCATGCACACATCCCGAAGACAAGTGAGGCCTTCGGATGTCCGACATTTGTAACTCACCACAGACACACTTTAATATTGCCCCGTTGTGTGTTTGCAGGCCAGCCCCGAAAAACGAGGACGAGATGATGGTTGCCATTTTCGAGTATATTGACCGGCTCTTTAACATCGTGCGGCCTAGACGGGTTCTTTACATGGCCATCGATGGTGTGGTACGTATAATCTCACCCAGTTTAAACCTGTCTTCCACAGCACTGCGCGTTTTCACCCTCGGCCATGGCTGAATGTTTACAGGCTCCACGTGCTAAAATGAACCAGCAGCGGTCGAGACGTTTTCGGGCATCGAAGGAAGGAGCAGAACTTGTTGAGGAGAAGCAGAAAATGAGAGAGGAAGTGATTCAGAGAGGTCAGGAATCCACAATGCTGGAAAGAAAACCCAGTATCTTTCTGATGAATAGAACAGAAAGGCCTTGCATCAATAGAGTGAATCTTACAGTAAATCTGTATTAATTTAAACAACTTTGTTTTTTTGTTGATTATAAATACTTAAATTGAAATGTGAAGTTATTCATGTTTGTGGTAAATTTGTTTCAGATTAGAAATCAAACCCTAAAACCTAAACTAGGAAAACAATTGCAAAGCTGTTTCATTTCTGCAATTTAGTTTTTTTTTTTATTGTGAATACCTTGCAATTATAGAACTAGACTAATCTACATTTTGTACATTTACATTGGAACGTTAATAAGAATGGCATAAAATCATTTGTTCAGTCCACCAAGTGTTTGTGTACAAAACGCACCCCCCACTGTCATTAACATAAACCTATTTAGGTTTAAGATGGTATATTCCATACACGTCACATACATTATGCTGAAATGGACAACGCACATCTTTGAATTTTATAATCCGTTTGAGCTGTGATTTCTATTAGTCTTTCAACCAACTTGTCCGTGTTTCCGTCTGTGTTGAAGGAGGCTACCTGCCACCAGAAGAGGTTAAAGAACGCTTTGACAGTAATTGTATTACTCCAGTAAGTATTCTCAAAAGATGTAACGTGAGTGAGATTGTCAATATGGCGGACCATATCGAAATTGGTGGTCTGCTTTTAACCCTTCCAAGTGACGTGCACATACACACACACACACAATGAAGATTTATTTGGCCATGCTTTTTTATGCTGCTTAACTATCTCAGGAAAGTGTTTTGTGTTGAAGCCTGACGTAGAAATAATTCTTTGCTCCCAGGGCACGGAGTTCATGGACAACCTGGCCAAATGTCTGCGATATTATGTCGCAGACAGACTGACCAACGACCCCGGCTGGAGAAACCTTACAGTAGGTTTGAATCTGATGGAGTTGAGAGTTGTAATTCATTATTTGGATAATGATCATAAGTGGATTGTTTTTCAGGTCTTTCTATCAGATGCCAGTGTTCCGGGAGAAGGAGAACATAAGATCATGGATTTCATTCGAAGGCAGAGAGGTAGAAATGCACACTGGGTGTTAAATGTCTGTATTGTGCTGAAATTAATTCTATTAGTTTTTAAAAAAAAAATATTTGTCATGAAATGGCAGCTACATGTGTGTCGTTGCTGTTGTTTTTCCACAGCTCAGCCAAATCATGACCCAAACACTCATCATTGCCTCTGTGGAGCCGATGGTAAAGTGTCGTGTTTATTCAACCATTTACCGTAATGATTTCATAATTGATATGGAGATCCCGACTGAGTTGTTTATAATTAAGCCCAGTCCGATACAATCCTAGTCCTGCATAAAGACATACAAATACTCAAACACGTTTACAATGTTTTTACTCCAATTTAAATCACATTCTTATGGTAAATAATTTGATCACATTTGTATTTTTTTTTTTGTTCAGCTCTGTCTTAGAGCTATATTTTAGTTTTATATTTTAAATACTTTGTTAGATAATAATTATTTATAGAATTTAAGAATGCCCAGTTTAATTGTCTTAAAGTACCTAATGATTTCTAAAGTCCATTGATTTAGTCAATTAGCTGCATTGTTCTGACATAAGGACCCGAATTGAGGTTGGCTTTCATCTCTAATCTCTAAAAATGACCTTTTATTTGGAACCCGGAACTAGAAAACGCAGCATAGTGAATGATCTATTACTATATTTAATTTCTATTGTGTTCCTGGTGATTGACTTGTTTTGTGTTTTCTAACCCAGCGGATCTGATCATGTTGGGTCTGGCAACGCACGAGCCGAACTTCACCATTATAAGGGAAGAGTTTAAACCCAACAAGCCTCGGCCTTGTTCCCTGTGTAACCAACTAGGCCACGAAATCAAAGACTGTCAGGGTTTGGCCCGAGAGAAGCGTGGCGAGGTATCAAACGCTTCTTCTCCATCCACACCATCCAACTCTCTGATTGTTTGCTCTGTTTTTTTTTTTTTTTTCCTCAGCATGATGAGTTTGCAGACTCGATCCCTGTGTCCGAACAGGAGTTTATATTCATCCGGCTCTCTGTCTTACGGGAGGTAGGTTTTAAATCAAGTGTTTTACTTTTCTTAACACACCAGGTGAAGCATTTTGTTCATTTGAAGAGGTCTGATTTCCCCAAATCCTGGCTAAGAAACCATTGAATTGCTTATGCAAAAGGTATTTGTAGGGCAGTCGTGGATTAATGGTCAGAGAGATGGACCTGCAATCTGAAGGTTAAAGGTTCGAATCCCAGACCAGGTTGAGCAACTGAGCCACTGAGCAAGACACTGAACCCGATCTGCTGTCCAGGCAACGGTTCCATTTTTCAATTTCCTAGTATGGAATTGAATTGAAAAGCCTTTAATAGTCCCACAGGGGGGAGATTTCACATCACAACAGCAGCAACAAAACCAAACAAATAAACAAACATGACCATAACGCAAACAAACAAACACAAACCATAGATGAATAAGTAGCGCTGCCCGTCATAAACACAGTTAATGTCGGCAGTTTTAATTTAAATTGTGGAGTTTAATCGCAGCAGGTAGGAAAGATCTGCGATATCTCTCCTTCACACAGCGGGGGTGGATGAGTCTACCTTGAGTCTGAAGCTGCTCTCCAGAGAGTCCAGGTCCAGGATAGATGATAGTTCATCAGTGGTGTAAAGTACTTGAATAAAAGGACTTTGTTACTTTTCTTTCTTTCTACTCTTTCTTTTCTGCTTTTTTTTTTTTTTACTGAGTATCAAAAAGGCGATTAGCACTTTGCACATTTGAGGTTGACTGAGACTGACGTTTTGTTCTTTTATTTCGTTTTTTCTGACATTTTGAAACATTCATGTGTTCATTTTTATTCATAGTAGTTTTTTGTTTTTTCACATTTGTTGGTGCAATGTGAAAAAACTCAAGTCCAGTACGAGTAAGATACTCAAGCTCTTTTAGAATTGGATATTTTATGACTTCTTCTCAAGTCTTCTTTGAATTGGTGACTTGTGTCTTGTAATGGAGTCGTTTTTACAGTGAAGTATCTGTACTTTCACTCAAGCGTGGTTTCCAGGTACTTTTGAATTAAACCTAAATGTTACTTTATATATGTAAAAGTCACGATAACACAAGCTGTATGATCTAGTTTTCTCAGTGTTTTTACAGCAGTAACCCCGGTGTGTGTGTGTGTGTGTGTGTGTGTGCGCAGTATCTGGAGAGGGAGTTGACCATGGCCAGCCTGCCGTTCCCATTCAACTTCGAGCGGAGCGTCGACGACTGGGTGTTCATGTGCTTCTTCGTCGGAAACGACTTCCTGCCACACCTGCCGTCCCTGGAGATCCGGTGAGCAGGCGTGAGGCGCTTCGAGTTGTGCCGTGTCGAGTTGTGACTCTCTGTGTGACTTTCAGAGAGGGCGCCATCGATCGTCTGGTGGGCATTTATAAAGATGTGGTGCACAAGACGGGGGTAAATTCCTTACTCGCCTCTAGATTTGATTCGATTTTTAGATTTTGTGAGAAATTCTTTCCGCCACCGTACGACTAAAAGCGAGAGACGCGAGCACGACTCATTTGGCGGTTTGTTTCGACAGGGCTACTTGACGGAGAACGGCTTCGTCCACCTGGAGCGCGTGGAGCTCATCATGCAAGCCGTGGGAGTCGCGGAGGACGGCATCTTCAGGAAGCGCAAGGAAGATGATGTGAGTGTTGATTGCGCGGCCTTGAAGGACCCGCGACCTCTGACCCCGGCCGTGATGAGCGGCGGCGAATCGCGGGGGTCACAATTTTTTTTTGGTCTTTTATTTTCCGCAGGAGTCTTTCAAGCGGCGGATGAAGGAAAAGAGGAAGCGCATGAAGGTAAGTGCCATTTTTATGCGCATTGGTAATGTCGCGGGCTGCCACACACACACGCACACACACACACACACACGCATACGCCCACATTACTTGTGAGGCCGAACCAGTTGAATCTATTTACAAGGCCGTTTAGTTCAATTCACAGCAGCTAAGGAGTATTTTGTTCCGACCTTGCTCTGACATATAATTGCGGGTAATGAGCGCACGTGCACGTTTCAATTATGCAGAAGCCGAGAGTTTGAGGGCGGGAAAGAATGGCACTGCCATGTCACTCTTTTAGACATTTTTTAGCATTTTTGCTATTTGAATTTATTTTTTCATTCTTGGATTTGTGTTTTGGGAGAAATGTAGTTAATGATGTTTAACACATTGCTGCTTATTAATGTACGCATTAAGACAAATAACTGCTGATATTTCGTTAATTGTATTTATTTGTACATATATTTATTATTACAGATATTTATATATTGGTATTTTAGTTGAAATATGTTTTTTTAATTATTTGTATTTGCTGGAAACCTGGTCTTTTACCTCAAAATTCAGAAACAAAGACCTGTATTCAAGTTATAGTTGACTTGTGTTAGAATAGCATAGAAAATATAATTACTGTAGGCCTGCATACAGATTAAATTAGGATTATATTTCTGGTAGAGTTAAGGATTTTTAATACGGGTATTTTCTTGGGGAATAACTAAGAGGCTAAGACCCATGTCACAATATTAATTGCTGATAAATGTAAAGCATTTTTATAATCTGTATAGCAGAGATGAAAGCAAAACATCTACAACAATTTTTTCATTTCTCTTTTTTTAGAATATCTATAAGTTTGTGCCAGTTTATTTATTTTGGCACTTTAATGTCTTTTCTTCATTTTTAGAAAAACAGCATTGTTGCATTTTTTTTTTTTCGAGTATTGATACTTTTTTCTTGTGACAACACTAGTATTTGTTCATGTCCTGTCTTTAAAGCTCATTAACTAAATTCCGTTATGTGTCATTTTTACCATACATACAATCCTATAGTATTCAGTTGAGTATAAAATCAACTGAGCCTAGAACAAGATATTTTTAATTTCACTTAAGACACCAGCAATCTAATTCCAATAAGACTGTATATATGTCGCTGTAGGCGTCACAAACCTGTTTCTACCGAGACTGTAAATACAGGTTTATACTGCGGTATTTACCGTCATGCGGCGAAGACCTTTCCACCGGATCCTCAACTCTCGAACATTCTTTCATTTCATTGATTTTTTTTCTTTTTTTCATAGCGTGCAGCAATATGGCCGCATTCTCAAATAATTTATACAAAAGACAGTGTGTAATACACAAAATTCCGAAAAGCTATTCAAATAATGTGAAAGCCTAGCAAATACACAACACGCTAACGTGATCCATCTCTAGCTTCTTCCCTACTACTGTTAAATAAATGTCAAAATATTTCAATGTATGAATCGAAAAATGCAATAAATGTACTTTATTTAGTGTTGTTCAGAGTACATGAGCAAACTATTCCATTTATACATTTATCAGTTGTTTTTTATTGAATCCATTTCCGGTGCAAGATCAGTACATCTTCGTTTTAGCAAAAATCGACCCCACAACCTTGTTATGGAGCTACGGATGGCGACAATTTGGTTTGGTGGATGCACATCTTGCTTGTTAGCTTTGCAGAAATGTGATTTGTAGTTGAGCTGGTTATTTGTTCATCTCCTCAGGCTGATCGGGGTCCGGCGTTTGTGCCCACGGGTCAGTTTGCCCCTCGCGCTCTGGGTGGTTCAGGACCGATGCCGGTGCACGACGCCAGACATCAGGCGTATGAGATGAGGATGCAGGGAGACCAGCGCAATCAGGTCTGTCTGCTGTCCTCCGCTCCGCCGCTTTTCTTTTCGCAGTACACATCATAAAAGGCCTTTTTTTTAAACCGTCCTTGGTTCCAGAATTAGTCAAATCATTTTGTTGGATTGAAAATGCTTCAACAAAGCATTCAAAGCCTTGATCCGAACCGAGACGTTAACAAACTTTGATTTGAAGCTGAAGAGAAAGTGCGAGAAGAGAAATTATTGCTATTTCTGGGCAATTATAATGGCGTGAATAAAAAAAATACGGTGTGTTGTAAAGTAATAAAGGTGTGCTAAGATATTGATCATAAAATACCAACAATACTATTCTAAAATGCCAATTTCATGCTTATAGTAAGTGGGGAAAAAAGAAACTGTTTTTTTTTTCACAGTAGTTTAATTATTAGCACTTTATTATTTTGTTACTATTTAGATTATTTTTGTTTATTCTCTAACGTTTTGTGAAATACAACATTACACTCTTACTGTTATTTGTTTTGTGATAAAGTCATTTTTTTGTATCCCAATTGAACTCTTTTCAGGAAGCAGCTCAGTCCTTAAGAGCCATGATGAAGAATGGCAAGGTGTGTTTGTGCTTGTTTTCTACACACTTGTGTAGTTTAGCTTGCTCTGTTTTTTTTTGTTTTTTTTTTTTTTTTTTGAGGAAAAGATTTAGTTTTTTTTTATGTTAAATTTGTGCGTAAATCTTTCTTTCCAGGTTTCTTTCTTTATAAAAAATTGTCTATTTGAGGTTATTTTTTTCTAAATGTGCCAGTGTTGTTGTTCTCAGAATCCTGACAGCATGGAGAGTCATGGAGTGAAACGAAAAGCAGAGGACAGCGACAGTGAACCAGAGCCTGAAGATAATGTCAGGTATGAATTCAACAATGTCCACACAAGTCAACAATGTGTGGATTAATCAAGTTACAAAGAGCTTTCAGAGCCAATTTGTTATACCATTTTTCATGGTATAACACAGCAGACATGCATGTATGCTTAAATTTTCTTATTAACAGAATTATTTATTGACAGAAATACAGAAATCTCGACCACGATGCAACACTGGAAAAAAATAAAATTAAAGCAGTTTAAAATTAAATGCAGAATACGCCCATATATGGACATAGCATGTGGATTCATAGCACCCCCTACTGGAGATGTACTTTAGTGCAATTAAAAATTGTATTTAACGTTTTTATTTCGTTTGTTATTCAAGTAAGAGTCACAAAGTAGGTTTGTTAAGAGAAGTATTTTGCCGGAGAATTAAGCTTTCGGAAAGTTGCTTCTGTTCGCATATTGATAACCTTTTAAATCATGTGCCTGAAAAGTCAGGGCGTGCTTATATTTGTGTAAGTACGGGACATTTATTATAGTGACACACATTTTCAGCGCCGCTGTTTGGGTCCATCTCCTCCCCAAACCGCGCTGGACACTGGCACGGCCGCCGGTGAATAATACAGCGAGTGCCAGCGATTCCGCCGGCGTCTAAATCGATTGGCCTGGTTTGGTATTCATGGCGGTCTCCGGGTGTCCCCGGTGGGCCGCTGTAGAGGGTGTTCCAGCCAGATGCGGCGCGCGCTTGATTATCCGAGCGGAATTTCCGGAGCATGTCAAAACATCCCGGCCAGTGCTGAGGTGGGAGAACGAGTTCCCCGTGGCCTCTCAAGGCGTCCCGTCAGAGGGAGGAACTCTCCGAGGCGTGCGTGTGCATATCAGCGGAGGAGGCGACTGACCGTCTGATGATCTCCTCAGGTTGTGGGAGGAGGGCTGGAAGCAGCGCTACTACAAGAGCAAGTTCAACGTGGACGCCAGCGACGACGACTTCCGGAAGAAGGTGGTGCAGTCGTACGTGGAGGGCCTGTGCTGGGTGCTGCGCTACTACTATCAGGTCAGACCAGCGGAAGGCACTAAACACACTTTAGCGCGGGGATTTTCTGTTTTCGAGGTGGAGAGATGGATGGATTTGTTCAAACGCGGCCTGTAGAAAAGCATTTTCAGCGCTGCTGTTTTGGTCCATCTCTTCCCCAAAGTGTGGCTTTAAAATAGAATAGAATGGCTTTATTGTCGTTGTGTCACATGGTTACAATATCTGTATTGCTACTCCGTTTGGTGCAAAAAGAAAGATGGCAAAACGTACACACTGAATAACCAATATAAATAACTACAATATATAAAATAATGTAGGTCCAAAATAAAGAAGGCAAGAAACGATTTAAATAAACACTAGGTGCAAGATAAGGTTTACCAAACCCCAATACATAGTCAAAATAACGCATATAAATTAATAAATAATTTAAGAGTTTTTATTATAATTTTATTTATTTATTATTATAATCCATCTGTAATCGTTGATGTTGGACTGTTGGATTTTAACCTTTTTTTTTTTTATTTTGGATCTATATATATATATATTTTTTTTTTAAATCTGTGCATACGATTGAGTCTATTTTTTATTTTTTTTTACATGAATAGTGTGTTTTTAAATTAGTCTGTAATTGTTATTGTTAGACATGTTTGAAATCTTTACAAATATAATGGAACTCATTAATTTTTTAAAATCAGACCGCTCTAAATTTAAATTTTCGGTTTTAAACCTCACATCCACCAACGCCACTGCTTCCAGCTATATTTCCTCTGCTTCTGTGTGGTGTTTGAAATCTTGGCTTCAATTAATATATGGTGTTTCTTTTTTAAACAAATTACTTTAATTAATAATCAATTAGTGTCATCCACTCGGTCTCCATTAAAAAGTGTTTGTAGTTACTCCAATCTAACATTCCACAACGATGGATCAAGTTTCGCCGCAACTTGTCGAGAGGTAATGAAATTAGATTGATATTACAGCTATTAATGCACCTTTAATTATGGAAAAGATAAGCGCCAACCTCATCATGATGGTGGACATGATTACGCCCTCCAAATCCCGCAGTTTTATTGTGGGGATCTGATAGTAACTTGGCTGTTAGCCAATTGGTTCCTTTATATTTCTCGACTACGGCGTGAGACTCCTAGAATCTTTTGGGCAGCTCACCATAGACGTATCACCCTAGCAGTTTTTAGCAGCAGGCCATCTTCTCTCACTCCACGAGCCTCATGGGAGCTGAAGACAGACGTGTTCTCTCTCTCTCTCTTCTGCCACAAATTCTCTGATTTCCATCAGGACGGAGGATAAGAGGCGGCGGAGGGCACAGCGCCACCTGCCCTTCTTACCGTACTGTGTGTGTGTGTGTGTGTGCGCGCCGTCGCCAGGTCAGAGCGCTAATTGTTTTGCGGGGATTTCTTGCACCTTTTAGCGTTTTGCCACTTGACGCGTCAATTGTAATGGAGAAATGGACTAATTGCCCGACCGAGGCTGGAAAGCGTCTCTATGGCGCCCGTGATCCAGGCAAAAGGCCTATTTCTACAATTTTGTAATATTCCTATTTTATTTTTTTGATTAAAGTACATGCCTAGAATTACAGATTCAACGTTGGTTTAAATGTAAGCTTTTAAAAAGAGAACCGAATCTCCGCGAGTTTACTTAAGAGTTTAATTTTTCTCTGAAAATAATGAAATGTAACCCCAGCCATGTTGGTAAATGCGGAAATTGCTTTTATACCTACAAATAAACTAGTTAAGCCTAATTGAGTGTGTGAAGATATAATGAGGCTTTATAGGGCTTTTCATGGAAATGAGACTTGAGCTGGGGCGGGGCTTATTGTTCGATGGAGGAGGAGCTTGGAATTAATTTGAACACTGCCTGAACCAAATCTCCGTCCAACAAAACGGTTGTAGTTGTTGTTGTGGGTCTTTTTTTTTTTTTTTTTTTTTTTTTTTTTTTTTTTTTTTTTTTTTTTTTTTTTTTTTTTTTTTTTTTTTTTTTTTTTTTTTTTTTTTTTTTTTTTTTTTTTATTCCTGTATTGTAAGTCATCTCAGCAGAAGTTATTAAAGGACTTCCCTAAAAAAAAGTAAAAAAAAAAATCCATTTTGATTTTTTTTTTTTTTAAAGACGTTCTTTGTTGTAGCTCTTTTGGATTTCTCTTAAACTGTCTGGTCTTTGCCCCGCGGAGTGTTAATTGCGCGGTGAATCTGCGAGCGCCCTATCAAGGTCGTCCATTGACGGTCTAAGTGTGACTGGCTAATGGAAGAGATTATAAAAATGACTCGGGTTGAAGGTCGCGGAAAGCCGAGCGTTTGTGATGGAGGCGACTGAAGATGTGTTTAACTTGTCTTTGTGCGGCGCGACGGACGGCGTGTAAGTGCCTTTTTGTGTGTGTGTCGCAGGGCTGCGCATCCTGGAAGTGGTATTTTCCCTTTCATTATGCTCCGTTTGCGTCCGACTTCAAAGACATCAAGGGCATGTTCCGCGAGTTCGAGAAGGGAACCAAACCGGTAATTTTCCTAGCTTGTCGCCTGTGCGCGTGAATCGCCGCGATCATGGCGGAACTTTCACCCGCTGTCTCTTCCCGCCAGTTCAAACCCCTGGAGCAGCTGATGGGCGTGTTTCCTGCTGCCAGCGGAAACTTCCTGCCCATCACATGGAGAGCCCTGATGAGCGACCCTGTGAGTGTGGCAGCACAGTCTGTTTGTAATTGAATGGTGAAAAAGGAAACCTATTTCCAAAGATGTTTTTTTTTTTATTTATTCGACGGAAATATAACGCATAACATATACAAAAATGTGCGGTCTATGCAGAACAAGGTAATTTTTTGCCTGTTTTTTCCGTCTATATCAGGGGTGGGCAATATGAGGCCCGGTAAATGTTTTAATCCAGCCTGCCGAACTTAAGAAAAAAAAACTCTGGCTTTCATTTAATTTTTACATGTAAATCTGGTTAATCTATTATGAAGGGTTATTTTTTTTTTTTTTTATGTAACACGTTTTAAAAAATGGAGCCATAAACTCAAAATGTAGGTAAAAGAATTGTACTAGTATATTTTTAACATTTTTATTTTTATACTGTCATTCTATGGAACCAGATGCCAAAAATATCAAACTTAAATTTCTAAGAAAACAAACAGTTGGAGCTTAAAAATTGGAGCACAAGCTTCACTTGTAGCGCATACTCTGATTGGCTGGTGAAAATGTGATTGACAGCCGCTTGACCAGAAAGCCCAGTCTGGCCCTTATGTCAAATGTTAGAAGCCAATGTGGCCTGCCAATCAAAGAGGTTGCCCACCCCTGCTCTGTACAGCACACTGGAATCTGTGAAGCATATTTTAATTGAATGTGATCGTTTGGTTGATATTGACCACAGTTTTATTCATAAAATATTTCAATTGTTAATTACAATATTTTAACGTATCTGGTTTTTAGAAGTGCTATTGATATATTGTGTGTCTGTTACTATTCAGTGTCTTTGAGTATAAAGTTTTTAGTTTTTGAGCGATATTTCCATTTAATATAGCAAATGGTGCTAAAATGGCGTCAAACCAATTTGTGTTAAGTAAATTAATAAATAAGGCACATTTCTCTGTGTAACGTAAATCTCAATCCCATAAATAACATCTTTTTTCACAAGACGCATTTTTTCCCACAGCGAGCACAGTTAATTTTTTCAAAAAATGTTTCAGTGTTATTTTTTTTGTGTGTTTTACACCTTTACATGTTTGGACATGGAGTCCGAAGAATACGTTAATAGATTAATATTTGGTCTTTGAAAACGTAAGGTGTAACATGCTTTTTTGTCGTAATTTATCATGCATTTGCAGAGTAATCAAATTGCCATAATTGCAATGATTTAAAAAAAATAAATAATAAAAAGGTATTTACTCCATCGTTTTATGTGTTATTTAGCCCATTTGTGTTAAACCTGCCAGAAACTGCGCCATGTGAATTTAACACGATAGAAGCGTAATCCATCTTGGATTGCAGGCCTCTGTGTTTCCTTTTTTTTTGTGTGTGAATTAAACTATTTCTATGATCAACAGGATTCATCGATCATTGATTTCTATCCGGAAGACTTTGCCATCGACCTGAACGGGAAGAAGTTCGCTTGGCAGGGTAACCAATCAGCTTCTCCGACGCGACGGCATCTAGAGCTGGACTGGCGGATGAAGCATTGTAAAGCGCTCGGCCGTCTTTTGCAGGTGTGGCTTTATTGCCATTCGTGGATGAGCGGAGGCTGAGGTCGGCGCTGTCTGAAGTCTACCCCGACCTGACTGCTGAGGAGGGTACGTCAATCACGTTCAAATAAAAGTCTAAGATTTAATTCACACTAAACACTCGTCCTCTAACTTCACCGTCTGCTTGTTTTAGCGAGAAGGAACAGTATGGGAAGTGACATCATGTTTGTGGGGAAGTCGCACACTCTCTGTGACTTCATCCAGGAACTCTACAACGCTGAAGCTAAAGAGGTGCTTTTATTCTAATAGTTCAGTCGATAGGTTTTGTGTGTCCTCCCTTTTTAATATCAGACGCTTGGCTTGCCTTGATAAAGGTGCACTTATCACTCTGACTTCTCCATGTATTAAACAACAGTTCCTTTGCTTATGAGTTTAATATCTCTCAGAAATGTATTAAATCCAAAATATCAATATACTATTATCATATAATCAAATATTCTATTTAAGCTTAAAAAAAAAAAAAAAAACTTTGTCTCATGTTTCTTGTCTTGTGTTCACTGTTTTTGTTGACTGTCATGCTGTTCTGTCTAGTAAGTTTCCTTATATAGCCTGTATTGACATCTACTGTAGCCTATTGTAGACAAATTGCTTCACTTGCTCCTCTTTTTGTAAGTCGCTTTGGATAAAAGCGTCTGCCAAATGACTGTAAAGTAAAAGCTTCATTGAGTATGTGAAGATATGAAGCTTTATAGGGCTTTTCTTGGAGATGAGACTTGAGCTTGGGCGGTGCTTATAGTTTGATGGAGGAGGAGCTTAGAATTTTGTCCGTTATAATATTAACATTTGAACGCCACAACATATAACGCCTGTTGAGCGTTTGAGTCTTTTACTCGCAAACTGTTCGTGTCTCTCAATCGCACTTTATTTCCATTTTATTTCTATTTATTTGTACTCTTGCTTTTCTAAAAGACGCAATAATGTTAAAGTTGTTTGTTATTATTCTCACAACAAATCACTGCATTATTTTTTTTCTCAGTAGAGGCGTGTTTATGCTGTGATGTCACTGATTAAGCTCCAGCCCACAACTCAATTTATTTGTAATCATGCCCAAAAAAAAGTGACCATTTTATCATTTTATTTAGTTGGTCAATCTTCTGATCACAGTTTTAAATTACACTGGGTTATGATGAACCTGTACTAATGTCCATGTTTTAATGCGTTTTCTAACAGTTAAACGAACAATTATTGCGTAGTTTGGACTGAGATGTAACCACGTGACGTACATGATTTCATCAGGCCATAAAATCAGAACCTTTTCCAAACATAAAACACATTGGTTACATGTTAAAGATATCAGCAAACCAAAATTAATTTCAAGTTGATTTTTTTATTTTAATTATTGTTATTAAATGTAGAATGAGTTGAAATGAAATGTAATCTTTCTATACTTGCTGATTCCAGGACACTCAGTTTCCTCCCGAGTTTTGCCATGGAATCCAAGGTTTGTTAGCCCTGGATGAAGACCCCATTCTGCCAAACAAGTAAGAAGACGCTCTACTTCTGTGTACGTTTGTTCTATTACGTGTGAGTCAAGTTTGTTCTTTCCTCAGACCAGTGCAGTCTCCTATTCCAACACTCAGAGACATCATGAGCAACTGCGCCATCGGGTAAGAATTTACTCTCGTCCTCTCTAGATACAGAAATCACCTTTTACTAACTTTTTAGGATATGTAATATAATATACGTATATAATTTTAGCAAATTTTAGCCTGTTGAGCTTGGTGATCAGCTCTTCGTCTTGCCGTCATTCGTTTTTTTTTTTTTTTTTTTTTTTTTTTTTTTTTTTTTTTTTTTTTTTTTTTTTTTTTTTTTTTTTTTTTTTTTTTTTTTTTTTTTTTTTTTTTTTTTTTTTTTTTTTTTTTTTTTTTTTTTTTTTTTTTTTTTTTTTTTTTTTTTCACTATTGATAATTACATTATAGTTCATTATTAGTAATAGTTACTATAAATATGTTTAATTTACACTCATATAATGAATTTGTTTACGTCAGTTTTTTTAACTGTGTACAGCACTTTGGTCAACGACTTGTTTTGTAAGGAAATGAAGATTGATTGTGCTTTTTAAAGATTGATTGGTTGATTGGTTGATTGGAGGAAGTGTGGCTCTTGAACTTTACTCGATACCTAAGACATAACTGTTTCACTCACTGTTACAGAAAAAGACCTTTACAGATTTAAAAAAAAAACTTTTGACCAAGTAACTTGACAAGTTGACACTTTTTAAAAACTGTAACAAGGATGACAATATGACACGTGACAGTTGTATAAATGTAAGAATTACAATGTTTACTGAAAGTCTTGCCCATAAGTTGGAAGAATTTTTAAACTCTAAGGAGTGAAACTCTAAAATAAAACCCACAAGAGTGTGAATGTTACTAGACTTGTATAATGTCTCTTAACTTTCAGTCTCTGTGGTTTTGTTTGCACATCGGCTTGTGTATTACCTTTTTCTGAGCTATATGAGCTGCTCAAGGACTTTTATTTGTCAATTGCAGGTATTTTTTTTCTTTCCCCGGATCATTTTTAAACTCAAATCCTGTTGTTCGTTGAAGTGCCAGGCCTTGAAAATAGGTCCTGCTTATATCGACTGGTTCCTCTATAGGTCACATGCTGCATGAAACCCGGAGAATTTTAAGAGCTTTGAGATAAAGCCGCTCTAACCGGGATTGAAATTCATCTGTTGAATTGTCCAGCGTCTCAGAAATGTTTTTTATCGTGCTAATTTTTCTGGACATTGTCTTGTCAGAATCAAGTTTAAGGATCCGCAGTTTGAAGAGGATTTCGTGTTCAAGGCGGTTTTCCTGTCTGGGGCTAAGTAAGTATAAAACCGACGCCCTGTAAATGACGTTTAAAGGCTTTAATTTCCCGTACGTCATCGTGTTTAATTCCTTCAGGATTCCTCAGAAGGTTCTGAAGCCCGGTGACTGGGACCAGCGTGGCCAAGGCTCCTGGAGACCCCAGTTGGGCTTCAATCCCAACCGCCAACAAGCCCATCTAGGCCAGTCTGGATTCCGGGCGCTCAAGTAAGACCCGCAGATTTGATAAATCCCACTCGATCTATATCCATTAACTGAAGTTTAACTGAAGTGGTATTGTGCTGCACGCATGTGTAAAGCGGAGCTGTGGACATGTAAAAGTCTTAATGAAACATCTGGTGAATTCCCATTTCAACGAGATGAATTATGCATGCAGAATATGCAGATGAACGCCGGCGGAAGACTTAATTTCTTAATGAAAGCTATCGCATATGATTACGCGGCAGACAGGTGTCTCATTGCGTGTTTAATACGACATTTTTTTAACCCTGTAAATATTTGTGGTCGTTGCTGGTTTTCATTCCAAAAGCATCAGACTTTTTTTTTTTTTTAATTGTGCTGTTTGTTTGTTCAGTCACTACACGAGCAGGAATCAGGGGCCGGGTCTTCTGGGGGCCCGCCCCCCTGATCAGCAGAGGGGGGGTCAGTACAGCAGTGCCCCGCCTCCCAGGAACTACAACCATGGAAACTACCACCACCCCCATCAAAGAGACCAGTATCAAAGTAACAGTTGTAAGTGTCAGAGTTTTGTTTGCTTTGATTTATTTCAGGTTTTTTTTTTCCCTGTGGATTTGCATACGGGATTTGAGAAGGATCACATGACCCGAGAAATGCGTTCCAATTTGGTACAGTTTAAAAAAAAAAAACTACATTCTGAAATCTGAACTGCACTTGATACGTGTGTATTAGTACAATTGGAAATTATCTGCATAGTAATGTGGCCATATTTGATCATTAATTTATGAAATGTCATTTGCGTAAATTCACATTTTTTAAAATAAAATTCTATACTCACCTGCATGTGATCATTTATGATACTAATATCTACTGTAATATAAATAAAATATAATTATTTTTATATACATTTATATAATATGAAATAATTGTAACATAATTTTTATTCAATTTACAAATGGAGTTAATTGTACAAAAAAAAATAAAATAAAAAAAATATATATATAAATATATATATATATATATATATATATATATATATATATATATATATATATTTATATATTTGTTTCCTAATTCCGCATAGCGACTTTGCATTGGTCTGGGGCTAAAAGCGCTATATAAATAAACTTGAAAACTTAGTATAATTTATATGTAAGGGTTATGTTTATAAATCTAAAATTGTATGTCGTACAAATTGTACAGATATTTAATAATCAAACTCCTATATAAACTCTTCTTTTCGTTAGTCATTTGCCCGATGCTTTTACCACGACGCGAAAATGCAAATATACATGCGTTTCCACGCGTCTTTTGTTCTCACAATAGAGACGTATGTCTTTTCACACGTTATCTATGCTTTAAAAATGTCCACATGTAATTATGCTTTTAATATCATAAGGTGACCTAATGCGGGTAAATCTTCCGAAATGTTTGTGGTTTGTTGAGAGAGAGAGAGAGAAGCCGTGGTGGTGTGATCATCTGTCCACAGCAGAGCGTCTGCATCACGAGCAGCTTCTCGTTCTTCTCAGTTTGATGTGCCAATTTGCAAGTTGATGAGTAATCGCATCTGTGGGCGAATGGACTCTACGCACTCGCCACTCGATGCAAATCAGTTACGGCTGATCGCTGGCTCCAGTCTGGGCAAACGCTCACATACAGTGTCTCATTAAATATGTCGTCGGAGATTGTGCATGAACATTTTGCGACCACTTTGTTTTTGTTTTTTTGTGAACATCTTAAATTAAATTTGCTTGGTGAATGAAGAGATGTTATTCACTCCATATACTTTATGGGGTTGGATTATCACAGTCTGATTTTGGAGATTTAATGGATTGAGCGAGACTGATAGAGTTGGAGTAGTTGATGGATGGATGAATGGATGGAAAGGTAGAGTGATTGAGAGCTAGAATAGAGGGAGAGATGAAAGGATATAGTGTGTGATGGAGAGAGAGGATTGAGGGTGAGATGGAGAGATGAAAGGATAGAGGGAAAGATGGAGAGCTAGAAGGATAGATGGAAGGACAGAGAGGTAGACAGATGGTGGGAGGGATGGAGAGGTAGAAAGACAGAGGGATGGTGAGCTAGGATAGAGGGAAAGATGGATGGAGAGCTAAAAAGATGGAGGGATGGAAGCAGAGGTAGAAATAGGGCTGGCGAGATGAAAGGATAGAGGGTGTAATGGAGAGCTAGAGAGAGTGGTGCAGCGCTAGAAAAATAGAGAGTGTGATGAAGAGCTAGAGAGAGAGGAATGCAAAGATATAAAAATAGACTGGATAGATTAAAGGATGGAGGGTGTGATGGGGAGCTGGAAAGAGAGGAAAGGATGGAGAGCTAAATAGAGGGATGGAGTGATGAAAGGGTGTAGGGTGTGATGGGGAGCTAGAAAGCGAGGGAGGGATGGAGAGATGAAAGGATAGAGGGTGTGATGGAGAGCCAGAGAGAGAGGGATGCAGAGCTAGAAAAATAGAGGGATGGAGAGATGACAGGGTAGAGGCTGTTATGGAGAGCTAGAGAGAGAGAGGGATGCAGAGCTAGAAAAATAGAGGGATGGAGAGATGACAGGGTAGAGGCTGTTATGGAGAGCTAGAGAGAGAGGGATGCAGAGCTAGAAAAATAGAGGGATGGAGAGATGACAGGGTAGAGGGTGTTATGGAGAGCTAGAGAGAGAGGGATGCAGAGCTAGAAAAATAGAGGGATGGAGAGATGACAGGGTAGAGGGTGTTATGGAGAGCTAGAGAGAGAGGGATGCAGAGCTAGAAAAATGGAGGAGGGATGGAGACGTACAATGGGAGCGAGAGAGAGGGCAAAAGGGAGTGAGGGATGAAAAGAGAGAGGGATGTAGAGATGATTGATGGGGACGGGCGGAGATGAATGACCAGAGTCAGAAACGGAAAGATGGAGTCGAAGAAGGAAAAGTTGTCCTGGGAGGGGCAGCAGCGTTTGTGTTGTAAAGTGATGTCACGAGGGGTGTGTCCGTCTCCCCTCGTTAACTTGTCCCCGCCCCCCCGCCGAGACCCTTTGTTTCCCCCTAATCAAAACAGCTGGTGGCTGAGGAGCGAGTGCGTATTACAGTCCCGCGGGCCGATATTGATCAGGAGCTCGATCGCGGCCTCATTACGCGCGTCTGTGTGTGCGCTGCGTGTAATCCCTGTGTTAGGTTAATGACGCCGCTGTTTGCCGTCGCCCTTTAATGCGTAATCCCGTTTAAGCTTCGCGTCAACGGCCTTCCCCGCGTGGCCGGGCGCTGTAGTTCCTCCTCAGCGGGATGAGTGACGGGTTATAATGGGGGCGTGAGTGGGTGGTCCGCTCTGACCAGTAGATCTCACGCCGGTGGAAACGTCTGTACTTGTTTGTATTTTAACGAAATGTTTATGCAGATGTACGCTTCCGTTTTTTTGTTTCTTTTATTATTTTTAATATATTTCTTTTTTGTGTGTGAGCAACTGTAAACTAAAAAGCAATTTCCCCCTGAGGATGAATAAGGTTTTTTTTTAATTGAATTGAATTGAATTTAATTTAATTTGAATTTAATTTAAATTTCAAACCTCCACCTCCATTCAATTCTATTCAGAGATTAAAGTCATTTAGTTTGTAGTAGTTTTTCAATGTGACAAACTTGCACTCCAGCGATTTGGAAATGCAATGGCGTGTAATTACAAAGTGTAGGTAAATGTAATTACTGGCGTCATTAACATGTGGTTTCTTTCGTTCAAGCGTATTATTATTATTATTATTATTATTATTAATATTCCATCTACCGTTTCTGATTCTCTGTTGGAATTGGTTGGAATCTCAGTGGATGGTTTTAAAATGTAACATTTGCATTGATTACATGCGGTGTCAAAATGTAGTTAGTTGTAAGAGGGTGTAATTACAATCTCTATTGATGCAATTTCAGTACTTTAAGCTAATTAACAAGCGGTTTACAATTTGTAACTGTTTGAAAATGTGTCATTTACAATTTACAAAGAACAGTTTTTACTTGTAATTCCATGTAATTCAAAATGTAATAACATAGCTACAATTAGCTTTCAATTATAATAATAATAATTAAATTATTATTATTATTATTATTATTATTACAATTAGCTTTAAATTATTGTAATTACAATTATCTAATTCAATTAAATTACTTATTTTATTTGACGCAATTTGCTTCATTGTTTTTCCAACATAGTTTATGAAACTCATACTTTTTTTTTTGTTTTATTTTCACGCAGACATTTTTCATTATTAGAAAATAAAATGACAATAAGAATATAAAAGGATACATTATAGAATTTTAATGTCATTTTATATTAATAACTTTATATTTCGTACAATATAAAGGGATTTGTTTCTCTGTTTAGTGCAAAGTGACACAACATTTCGGAACGCAAACTACTCAACTTTTGCTACTCCGTTTTCGTACCACATACACACTGATACTTGTCGTCCTCACACACACACACACACACACACACACACACACACACAATGAGTGTTTCAGCGGGAAGCTAAAACTACAACGGAGATATTTCTTAACGCTTCTGGTTCTTTGAAGCGTTTATTATTTATCATACACTTGTCATGGGGAATCTCCTCTCTAAAGTGTCTTTCCTTCTCAAGTTCACGCATTGTTGGGTTTGTTACTAAACGTGTCGTTACAGCCTCTCTTCAGCCCGTGTTCCCCATTCAGCCAAATTATTTTCTGTTTTGCTGAAGACCACATTTGTAAATGACAGCTTTTTTTTCTTCTCAGAACTGAAGTTGTCGTCTTTGTCCCACACGCACACACACACACACACACACACACACACACACACAGGCAGGCAGCCCGGAGCCCTGCAGCTGGTGATCACCTTGGCAACGGCGCAACGGGAAAGAAGCCGCTTGCTACTTATTTTCTTTTTTCTTTTTTCTCTCCTCTCCTCCTAAGTCCGTCTTTGTGAAGGACCTGCAGCGCTGGAGCCGGAGCACTTGAGCTGGCCACAGCGCCGGCTGATGAATGCTTATTTCATTTAGCACGGGAAGAAATGCAAATGCGCCACTTTTGCCCACCACACACACACACACACACACAGACCCAATCCAAACACCCCACCCCACACACACACCAAACCAATTCCAAATCCCGTTCATATTACCCGACATAATTCAGCTAATCTCCCAAACTCTCCGCCGCCAAACGAGAAGGTGATACAAATCGCGTTAATGAATTCCATTTCATTGATTTATTTCTCGCTGCCAAAGTCGCCCCCCTCCACACACACACACACACACTTTTTTTTCCTGTTCATTAGATGCTCGAGTGCCGCGGGATCCAGAGTTGGTTAGGAGTTGGAAATCACATGTTAAAGCTGCTCGATTGAAACTTTTGTTGCGTTTTGAAGCGAGTTCTGCTACTTTGTTGCAGAATGGAATGTTTTTTTGTTTTTTGTTTTTTTGTAGCGTGACTCTGAAATTGCTACGTGTTGCTGTCAAACAGCTTCTTGGTTTGTGGAACTGTTACAATTCGGACTCTTGGAAGCTTTTTCCCAATTTTTTTTTAAAGTTTTTGTTGTCAGCTTTTTTTTTTTTTTTTTTTTGGAAGCGTGACTCAAATTGCTACATGTTGCTGTCAGGTTGCTTCCTGATTTGTTAAACGGTTACAATTCTGAATCCTAAAAGCTTTTTCCTACATTTTTTGGAAGATTTTGTTTTTTTTTTGTTTTTTGTTTTTTAAATCTTGATTTGGTTTTGTATTGTTTTAATTCAATGCAAGTACATGCCAGTGTTTTGTTTGTGTTTTTTTTTTCATTTGCACTTATTTATTTTAAAGTTTTGAGAATCGCACTTCCAATCTGTCATCGCGTCCTCATCAATTTTTCACCAACCTAATGGTCTTTTTCTCCCGCAGATTCCAAGCCGCTTGGGTTCAACCAGCCAGGCCAGGCGTCCAACCCCAGGTACGAGGCCGTGCGTGTTGTACGTGCTAGCGCTTTAGCCTAGCGCTGGGTTCGGGGGTCTTCCCGGGGGGGCTGGCGTGGAATTAGTTTCTCCGCGCGCTAAACAAATTGCGTCCGAAAGAGGTTTGCGGGGCTTAATGAGGCGGCACTAATGCTGTAGCCGTTCACTTTCTGTTGTGTGGCGGGGCCGTGGGTGGGGGGGGCGCGCACAGACCCTCCATTGATTCTGGCTCCAGACCACTTCAGCCTCTAATCAGCTTCTTTTGGTTCAACTTTTTCGGCCCAGCGTTCTATTGTGGCCCTGTGTCACCCTAGGTCGGTGGTTATTAGAGAGCGGGTTTGTGGACGGAGCCCAGTGAAACGCACCAGGGCCCAGTATGGGGGGGGGGTTGTCGGGACGTTTCGGAACGCTCGCCGCATTTCCAAAAAGACGTGTTGTTTATAGCTCTTTATTAGTTATAGGATAATCTAATCTCATTCATAACATAATTTATTAACATATTATGCGTTTCTTAATGAAATGAGCGTAATGAGTTGGGCTTTATTTGAACTGGGTGTTTAATGGGGAAAATATGCACATAAATGTGTCTCAAATACTGTAAATGATGTTAAACTGTATGTATTCATATATCAGTCTATAAATTTCATAAACTACTTTGTTTCAGACGGAATTTGCTTATTTGCTTTTAAAGAATAATTTCATTTCATTACATCTGTAATTACATTTAACTACATTTTGAAATACAGTTAAATTGTTTCATTGTGAATGTGTCACATAGAAAAACAATTGCTGATAAACTCTAAACGGTTTAGAAATGAGCTTAAAAGAAAGTTATTGCATTAATATATTAAATAAGGTTAAAGAGTTGGGCTTTATTTGAGCTGTGTGTTTAATGGGGAAAATCTGCACAAACTTATATATTTATACATGTTAAGTTTTTACAGTAATTGATACAAGTTTATGTATTATGCATGCATATCACTGTGTGTGTGTGTGTGTGTGTGTGTGTGTGTGTGTGTGTGTGTGTGTGTGTGTGTGTGTATACAGTATATATATATTATTTTTTACACTAGTTTTAGTGTTTGTCTATATTCAGTCGACTGTTAATCAGGACACGACCATCATTTGCATCATGAGATGTGATATGGACTTCAGGATTTGTCCCAATAAAGCGGCTGCCCCCTTTAACCGGCCAAGTCGACTGTATTATACAGCATGTTTTTTATTAGAGTTAATATGTGTCGTGTGCAGGTTCCAGCAGGGATCTCAAGGCTGGAGTCGTGGTCCGTCTCAAGGTTCTGGATACCAGCAGAACCAGCAGAGGAGTCAGGGAGGCTGGAGACCACCACACAGCCGGGACAGCTACCAAGGTGGACAGCAGCAGCAGCAGCAGGTCCGAGCACACACACACACACACACACACACACACACACACACACACACACTAGCTCCAGAGCTCAGCATCTTCTGTGTGTTCCAGGGCTATAACTCTGGCCAGGGCTACGCTTTACCACCTCGCCCCAGCAAACATTACCGCTGGACCTGAGCCCCTCGCTCCTCACACTGATCACACCGCTTCTTTTCTTTTACAAACATGTGGATTTTGTTTTCGCTGGCCATTTGTAAAGTTTTGTTTTACTGACAAATTGTTCTTCCGAACTGATTTTTTTAAAAGACTTTCCTGCATAAATGGACTTAATCGAGGTGAGACACAACTTCTTAATTCGATGTGTGTGTCTCTCTTTCTCTCAATGTGTTCTCATTCTTGCTCAAGTGTGTGTGTTTTGTGCCCTTGCGTTCATTACATTCTCACTTTTATCTCACAAAAACTGGTGGTGTTTTTATTTTTAAATAACTTGCACACATAAACATAATTTGTTTATAATGGTATAAATTACCATTTTAAAATAAAATATTATGTAGTTGGGTAATAAAAAAAAAAAGTTTCAGTTTCTGATTTAAATAATTTCAATTGTAAAAGAACAGAGTCTGTAAATCAAAGTAGGAGTTATTTCATTTAATTATATTTATGACTAGCTTGTTTATGAAAAATATGTATGCAAAAGTATACAAATATTTATATTTGCTTTAAAAAGGTTGAAATCATTCTTTAAACATGACTTTCTAAATCAAACTCATGTTCTGTAGAAGTCTAATTATTTATTTAATAGAAACATCATTTAGTGACATTCATTTCCATTTCTTTCTATTATAAATTATAAAACAACTTGTAGTAAAAAAAAACCGACGGCAATGCAGCGTCACATTTCATATTTCCATTGCGATTGCTTTATTAATTTTTTTTAAGCTTACAAAAGATTTTTTAAAACGAAAGGAAACGAAAAAAAAAACAAATCAATTGTCCAGTGTTAGAATATATTTACACGGGATTCGCTCTCCATCTACACCTTTAGCAAAACAACAGAAGTGACGGCGGATTAATGGCGCCGCGCTAAACTAAACACACGCCGCGCGCCCGTCCGTCTCCGTCAAACCCGATCCGAATCCGTCGCGTTCACATTCCCGACCGGGATTCGCATCGTCCGCTGTGGGCCAGTCCGGGCTCGGTGGAGCATCACCAGGTCCTCCCGTACAGCAGGCTGGAGCTCGTGTACTCGATCAGCGCGGCGTCCGTCATCAGTGGAGGACTCGGGGACATGTCGTCCAGATCCTCGGCGGAAGCCAGAGTCTCGCTGCTCAGGATGTTCGGGATGTCCGAGCCGTTCTGACACGGCTTGCCGTCTTTGACCAGCACGGGCACGGCCACGCGCCTCGGCGACGGGGGCGCGCACTCCTGCTGCTGCTGCTGCTGGTGCTGATGCTGCGTCGCTTTGTCCTTCGCCTGCCGCTTCATCTTGTAGCGGTGGTTCTGGAACCAGATCTTCACCTGCGTCGGCGTCAGGTGGATCATGCTGGCCAAGTGTTCCCGCTCGGGCGCCGACAGGTACTTCTGCTGCTTGAAGCGCCGCTCCAGCTCGTAGACCTGCGCTTGCGAGAAGAGC
>MU204275.1:86854-96854 GCA_017309775.1 Paedocypris sp. Pulau Singkep
TTTTTTTTTTTTTTTTGGCTCCCTGAGAAAAAAAAACGATTTTTATTTCATGATAGATGGATAGATCGATAGATTAGACAAATGCTTATTTATATTATATACCGTGTATATATAAAATTATTTTATTATCTAAAAATACCGTATTGAACTTTTTTATAGTATGCATATATGTGTAAAATAAGTGTAGTACGGAATATTTAGTTTATAAATATTTTAGAATGTTTTCGTTTCCTTTCGTTTAAAATTTGTTTTGTAAGTTTATAAAAATAACACAGTAAGTTTAATAATAATACCGTATGTATTATATGTATATAATACCAAATAGCATACGTTTTTAAAAGGGTCTGCATACTAGTATAAATTATTAACCTAAATTAAATCGTCCAACAACAACTTTGACTGGGAAAAAATGTTTTCACAATTTAAATTAAATTATTTGTAAATTTCTAACTAAACCAAAGTGTCAAAATAGTATATTTTTTATCATGTACAACAGTTTAAACTTTAAGGACATTAAAATTGTTTTAATTCCATTTTGATTTATAATTAATGATTGAGTTTTTTTTTTTTTTTTTGTAATTTATCAAATATTGTGTTATGTTGTGTATTGTTGTGTATTTTATGTCAGATTTATAAATTATATTGGCCAACTGTTAATTGGCTAACAAATACCCAAATAACAATACCGAAATTTAAGAGATTATGCGATTCACAGATTATGAGACGTAAAACTATCGGAATTAATAGTTTAAAAAACGAAAAAGATTATTTCAGAGCCACCTTTTGTTTATCGGACTTACTTTGATATCTGGGCTCGGTGTTTGATCCGTACCAAGCCGTCGCCGCCGGGCCGCCCCGCATGCTCTCCTGGTAAGATGGCAGCTCGGCCATGGTGCCAATCGTCCCGTTGCAGTATCCTCCCATGGCGGTGTGCGAGAACTGCGAGTGCGGCATGTGGTAGGCGTTGTGGCTCATGCCGTGGTGCTGCTGCAGGTTCGCCTGAGACACCTGAGACTGTCGGTACAGCGGCGATGCCAGGCTCGGCGCGCCCTCCATGCCTGCGAATTTCTTAAACGTTTCTTCGATGGGGCTCAAGATGTCGCTGACGGAGAAAGGAGTTGAGTGTTTGGGGCTCAAGGACATGGTTCAGCCCGCAGCTGAGTTTGCTGAAGCCGCCACAAGCCCGTGGTGGTGCGCGCAATCGCCAAGTGTCCGCCGTGCGTGCGCGCTCCGAATGCCCGTCAGGCGTCTCACTCTTGTCAACCTACAGGTTTACGACAAACACGGGGGGCGGAGCGAGCAGACGTTGGCACACACACACACACACACACACACACACACACACACACACACACTCGTTGTAGTAAAATAACGACGATCCAAAAGACGCGCAAAATGCCATCGGAACATCGCGGCTGGATGAAAAGTAGGATTTGGCGATTCCGAGTGTTTATGAGGGCAGATTATTTATTCCGTGAAGTGTTAGAGGGCTACTGTTGGACATGTTCACCTGAGTTTTCTCCAATTTTGGAACAGATTAGCACAGGAGAGAAATTATAATACGGCGTTTTCGTTTTTGACCGACATTTTTTTAAACTCCAATTTGATTTAGAATCTGTAAAATAAAGAAAAGTTTGTATCTTGATTATGACATTATTTATTTATCAATTTTTTTATCAGTTATTTATATATATATATATATATATATATATATTTGCAATTTGCTTGTTTCGTAAATCAAGACCACTGTAAATAACTCCAGGGTCTGGTTTACAATTTTTCAAATTGGGTTTTACATTTGTCAGTTTAAAACGTTATTTCAAATTGTGTATTTGAAAATTGCTGTGTACTTGTATCATTTTACTTGCGTGTTTAACTTTAGGTTCTCGTTTCAAATGCTGTTGTTGTTCAAAATATTTCTTCATGTTTGCACGTGAAGCTAATTACTTTAACATTCAGTTGATAATAATATAAGAACTACCATGCAATGAATCACCGTGTGCGATATAAAACGCGTTTTTTGTTTCCATAACCAAGCCAACACACTAAAATAATTTAGATTTAGTTAAAAATTAATTGCTACAGTATACATAAAGTTTAATCCTGCAAAAATACATCTTCCACTTTCCAAATAAATTCCACAAATAATTCCATATTTCCACATTTTAATTCAACAAATTCCTGAACATTCGGTATTTGTCATGTATCAATAATACAATCATGTATTTTTAAAGACCTACATAATTTCTTACCAGGTTTGATCGAACGAAATGATGACCATTTCAAGAAACGAATACTGACTTTTCCCGGAGCAAATCGACTTATATTAAACGGCAACCTTTCGGGTGATTTTCCTCTTTTATCCTCCCGGAGGATGTGGATGGGGAAGATCCAGGTGTACATGTGGCACCGCGGTGCTCTCGACGGCGCATTCCAGCTTGTGATGAGGTGAAAGGTCCAACGCAAGTGACAGAGCACTTAAACGGCCTTTCTTCTGCAGTCTCCTGCAATTAATGTTATTGAAGCGCTGAAATGATGCTAATAGTTTGGCAGAAAACCTCTGGCTCGGCGTGCGGCGTTGTTCATATCTTCTCGTTCCAATTCGTCTTGTTGTGTTTAAAAGCAGTTTAAAGATTTAAGACGGAGAACCCCATATTTCGTTGAAATTTCAAACACATTCTGAAAAAAAAAACCTCAATGCTTAATATATCAAAATTTATATGACGAACCCCTATAATCATTTTAATCGAATTAAATGTTCTTGTTGGATTTGTGTGCGTTTGGGCGCGTGTATTTAAACACACACTAATAAATGCAGACGTATAAATACAAACATGAAATAATCTCATCAATTTAAAGTATTACCTTTGGAACATCACGATTAAAAGGTACATACGAGATAAATACAAATCAATCAAGCAAAAAAAAAAAAAAAAAGAAAACAACTTTTTATCATTGTATAAATGGGGTTTTTTCTTTGTGTATATTTTGTAAAATGTTGGATTGATTTTTTTAATTATTGGATATTTTTATTTAGTTATTTATGGTAATACAATTGAATGTTTAGTTACAACTTTCTCGTATGTATGATTTTTAAATATATTTATCCCTTTTATCTTTTGTATATTTTTTTAGATATCAAACCAACTTTAATAAGAACATTCACAAGGTTCTTTCCATCATGTTCTCTGCTGAATTCACATCTGACCTGTGTTCTCCTCCCCCTCTCCAGCTGAGCTTTCCATCTTTCTCTCTTTTCTAGAAGACCTCTACCTATCTCTCTCTCTCTCTCTCTCTCTCTCACTCTCTCTTTGTCCTGTACGCCCCCCTTATACCTAACGCAGGCCCCCGCTCTCTCTCTCTCTCTCTCTCTCTCTCTCTCTCCTTTCAAAGGAGAAGAGCAGTAGGCCACACAGCTGAGCTTCTACAACATTTCAAGAGGTGACCAACTCTGCCCACCATAAAGACACAGTTCAGACCACCTGCATCTTCTCATTAAATTCTTAGCTCTGTCTGTTTGTCCGTCTCTCTGTTTATAGAAAGATCTTTTATCTTTCTATCCATCTATCTATCCATCTATCCATCTATCCATCCATCTATCTATCTATCTATCTATCTATCTGTCTGTCTGTCTGTCTGTCTGTCTGTCTGTCTGTCTGTCTGTCTGTCTGTCTGTCTGTATCTCTATCTATCAGAATCAGAACCGACTTTATTGGCCAAGTTGCAACAAGGAATTGAGTTTGGTCTGACTCCGCCTTTTCCCCTCTATTTTGCATATATAAAAAATATATATAAATGAAGAAGAAAAAAAATGAAATTAAATGTATGAAACATCAAACAGGAACATAAATCTATTCATCACAATATTCTGCATCTGTCCGTCTATCTTCCGAAATGCTTATTTTTTGTTGTTTGTGTGTGTGTGTGTGGGGGGGGGGCACAAGATAAATGTATAAAAACAAATGTTCATTGTGTTCATAACTAATCAAAATTATGTCACTATATAGTGGCTTGTTATATTTACTTTGACTTTTAAACTAAATACATTTTATGCACAACTGTACATCTCAATCAGCCTGTCTGTCTGTCTGCCGTTAATTTTCGATGCATATGCACCGATCAGGATCTGCTGAGGTTTCTGCTGAGCTCAGCAGAGGGTTTGTAGACGGAAGAGCCCTCGAGAAACACAAAGCGCACTCAGGTGCATCCACACACAAGAGTCTTTACCTGGAGACGTTCAGGATCAGCAGCCACAGACGCAGACAGAGAATCAGCAGAAGGCATCGAGGAGCATCACAAACATCTTGCCGTCACCGCGCATGCTCCGGGACTAAATAATCATACGTTCCGAAAGTAAATAATCTTTCGATATAATCGAAAGTAAATAATTATTTTGATAATATTAAAATAATGTGATTCAAAATGTTTTTTTGACTTACAGAACTCGAGCGTTATTTTCTCACTTTCCTTTTCTCATTTATTCAATACTTCTTTTTGAATAATCTTTAGAATGATGGTATCTTATTTCGTTTTTTTTTTTTTTCTTTTTTTTACTTTATAGTACTTCGTTATCCCTATATTACTTTCTTTCATTTTTTTTCTGTACGTTTTAAACTTTTTTTGTTTATTCTTCTCATTCCTTTTTATTATTACTTTTCTACTTTATCACTCTTTCTTCTTGCATTTCTATATCTTGAGTTTTTCAAAATACTTTTTATCTTTTTACACCTGTTTCTCCGAATTGTGTTTTTGAAATTTCTCTTTAAACTATTTTCTTGTCTTTCGTTATTTACTTTTTTCAGTGTGTTTTTATTGTTAAACTTTTTTTTTTTTTTTACCCTGTATGGTGTCTACAATAAATAACGGTACTGTATTGTTGTGTAAGTCTGATCGCCACCTCCAGGCCAAAAGATTTAAATCATCCAGTCCAGATTACCGTAATACTACTTTTATTTCCGAATCAGCATTTTAACCGTGAGCAACTCTTTCATAAACGGCTTAATCCAATTGTGTACTTTTTGTTTTACTGTGACCAAACGCGTAATGCATTTTTTGTCCCACAGTTTAATTACACTGATTATAAACCCGTGAGAACTATACTTCAACTAAACGGTTCAATCACTCAAAGAAGCTGCGCTTTAATTGTTGACGTCATTTCCTCATCCCGAAGTGGAATTCTAAACAAAACTTTGTACAAACACATCATGTTGAATGACCAGATTTTCTATCTGCAGGACGGCGACTGTAACGAGGTCAGCTTGTTTTTGTTCAAAGACTGTGGTTAATTTTTAATTCGATTCAAGTGCGTATACCCGGTACGTGTTTTGATTTGAACATTTGGTTTTGCAAATACCAAACGAGATTAAGAAAGAGAGAAAAAAAAACTTTTGAGAATGAGTATTGTACATGTTTATTTACTGCATGTTAAGAAACTATTTGGACAGTGGGGAAAACAATATGTACTCCGTTTCAAAATTCACCACTCTTAATTTTGTGCTTTAGTTTTTTGCGCATTTGAGACTTAATTAGCCCGTCATAATTCTATCTGTTTAGCTAAATCGATCAAAAATATCGGGATCATTACTCTAAATACGGAACCTACCGAAGTTTGTTAAGTAAAAACATTTAAGAATTCGGCTCGAGTTTCAGTGAGCGTCGTCACATTCACGTTTCGCCTTATCGTGTTTTTCCTATTACAAAGTCGCCATCTTGTGGTCAAAGAGGAGAATACGACGAATTTGTCGTCTCACTTTTAGTATTTGTGTAAAATAAATAGCTCGATTCGTTTTAGCGTACAATTTAAAAAAAAAAAAAAAAAAAAAAAAAACAATCCGCAAGACAATACAATTCTAGTACCTGATCTAAAACTCGTAAAACAAAACAAAAAATATAGCCAAATCCATCTACAAAAATTCATAATTTCCATAGATATTAAATTCAAATTTTCCGTATGAAGTACTCAAGTCGTTTCATCCATCCATCCTCGTTGCAGTTCACGTGGCGACAAGTGAATGACGAAACTCGGCGAAAGTTCAGCGGCGGGACTTTCTCACCACGCCCACGGCTGCACGTGACCCAGGTAACCCACAGGTGTCGGGTGAGACGCGAAGCCGTGACTTTGGTGAAGCGGAGGAAATGGTTTCACATGGAAAGGGAAAAGCGGCCCGGCGACGTCCACAGCTCCGAGAACCGGACACGGCCTCCCGTCCCGCACCAGCACCGGGACCGTCACGTGGCGGGGGGACAGCAGCCCCTGGTCCGGTCCTCTTCCCGCTCCTGCTCTCTTCACTTTATAACGGTGGTTCTGAAACCAGATCTTCACTTGCGTGGGCGTGAGGTGCAAGGCCCTGGCGAGATGTTCCCTCTCGGGGGCTGATAAGTATCTCTGCTGCCTGAAGCGTCGTTCTAATTCAAACGTCTGGCTCTTGGAGAACAGGATCCTCCGTTTGCGCTGTTTCCCCGAGTCCGTGTCCCGGTCGTGAGACTCGTCTGTGGACAGTTCGGGCGTCGAGGCCTCCGCTGATGGTCCTGATGCAGCTGGAGGAAAACCACACGTAACATCTTGGTAAAATTCCAACATAATACTATTAACTTAATGTGTTAAAACATCTTGTACAATGAGAAGTTATTGTATATTATTTCATTTCTTCCATTATAGTATGTACCGATATACAATGGACAGATATGTGTAACGTCGTTTTCGTTTCAACGATTTTATTTATTTATTTTATTTATTATCATTTTTTTTCAAGTAAGAATACACACACACACACACACACACACACACACACACACACACACATTTATTTACAGTATACCGAAACTGTTTAATTACTTAATGTTATATAATTCCAAACAATGGTGATTAAAAAAATGTTGAATTAAACTTTAATTTGGAAATACAAAATACAAGATAAAATAATTGATAATAAACATTGATATATAAATACAATGTTTTGAACTGTATTTTAATTTGTCATAATAGTTTTTCATTAAACTTCAGTATGTTTATAATTAGCAAAATCATTTCCAAAACTAGTATTTGAAATATTATATAGTCTAACATAACGTATATAATTTACATTTAATGTTTAATGTTTAAAATGTGTATTTTTTTTTTTCCAAATTACCTTTTTGGTTCAAAAACTTTCTCGGTTCCCGGTTTCACAAAACGTGATGGAAAATATACTTTAACCTTTTAATAATGTATATAAAAATGTTTTTACTGAAAATTAACGGGATCCTGAAGAACTACTAAAACAAAGGCTTAAACTTACACGGATGCAGTTGAAACGAAGGTCCGAGCCAAAGCGCATCTCTGGATGAAGACGTGCGCTGCTCTTTTCCACAACGACTGAATCCTTCATCCTCCTCATCCTCGGTGTCTTCGCTTTCTGAATCTTCATCATTCGTTTCCGCGAGGTCCAAAATGTCGCGCACAGAAAATCCCGACTTGTTTTTCACAGACATCATCCAGCCCGACAAATAGAGGGAATGGAGTCTAAAAGTGGTCTGCGGGATTATACAACGGCTTAGATCACATATGCTGTGCTGCTTGACCCAATCATTCCATTAATTTGCTGCGTTGAGACCAGCAGAGAACCCACCCAGACTGCGAAAAGGCCTCGGTGGTCGAGCACTTAAGCGCCTTCTGCAGGTGTGAAAGTGAGTTCGGCTTGTGTTAGAGGAACATCACGAGTGGGATGAGGTGACACGACTAAAACACGCCCCCGCCCCCCCTCGGCCCATTAACATATCACAAGCGTCCGCGGCCCAAATGGAGACACTTGCAATTATCCTAAAAACACAGTTTGCGTCGGATTTGATTGGCCGTAAAAATTGTGTGTGTTTGACGATGAGGTTCGCGCGTGGAGGTGGATGGGATTGTTTGAAATGGCGATTGGCTGAATGACGGAACCTTTTGGGTCAATATTTTGCTTGGAGCTTAAGTCAAGTGCCAAATTCATCAGGAGTAAAATCCTGTTACTGACCCTCTTCAGATTCATGTTATATGTTGTAGTCCGGCACTTCAGAGCTTTTTGTTGATGCATGAAATCGGTGGCTGGTGCACTCCTGCTGCTGACGTCATGTTTTGATAAACCGAAAATAACCAGAGGAGTCTATTTTTAGACCTCGGCGACGAAGCACAATTCATTTTTCACTCACAATAGTTAATGTTCGTTGGAAGCGCGTTTAAACAGAAAATAAACAAAATAATTAAATAATTCAAAATGCTGTAAATTAATTCAAAATGCTGTGAAGTGTGAACACACACACCTACACGCGCACACACACACACACACACACACACACACACACACACACATATGTATAATGCCTATGTGTGTCATAAAATAATAGCGAAATGGAATAAAAAGAAAAAAAATTATTTAATTGAAAATAAAAATGCATTAACCTGATTTTTTTTTTTCAAATAATTTTGAACAAAATTATTTCAAAATTACACAAGCAAGAATTTCACAATCCAGGACTATTGTTACAACAACGCATACACACGCGCGCGAACAAGCACGTGCGTGTATATACGTATATTAAATATATCAATTGATATGCATTAGTTATAGGGATAAATCGGACATCACATACCGTAATATAAATATCAACATCAACTTTTTTGGACTATTCGTATTTACTTGTGTGTCCCAGCTCGCTGTTTGGAGCGTACATGTGCGATGTGAATGCGCATTTGGCTCCTGGTGCGTCATGGGTGGTCGGACTGTGCAAACACAACTACAAACCAGCCGCTAAGCTGCGGACAATGGCGCAGTGAAAGCCGCTCTCGGACAGTTTTGTGCTGGATCTGGTTTTGCATTTATTTGGGGCGCAGAAATAATGGTTGATTGACGCCGCCGCACAATACGGCCGCACTGGTCAATAAAAGTGCGCCTGCTCCGTGTTGTCATGACATTCACTGCGCTCAATCAACCATTCTTTCATTCTCAGGGGGCTGATCAAATCAAATTAGACATTTATAACCAAAGGATCCTCCCATGGATTCACTCAAGAGTAAAACTTATCGTTGGAAATGCATAAAAACAAAACAAAAATAATATAAGAAAAAAATAAATCCTGCCTTCCTTGCACAGTGTGTGGTGCAATCCTTGTGTGGTGAGATGAGATTTATATAAAACATTAATATACAGAAACGGATAAATTAATTATTTATAAGTTGGGTCAATTGAAAATCATAGCATGTTTATTATACAAACATGCAATTAACGTATTTGTAGTTGGTATTTGGATATAATATGGACGGGAAGTACTGGATTCGGTGTCTTCTTTGGGACAGGGGCGCCCTCTAGTGGCAGTTGTGGTCCAGTGGTAGGGGACTTGGACTTGTGTCCGACTAATTCTACAACTGAGTTGTTCTGTAAGCCACGGCTTAGGCTGCCCACTGCTCTGGGCTTGTTTCTGTTCACGTCACTGTGTGTGTGTGTGTGTGTGTGTGTGTGTGTGTGTGTGTGTGTGTGTGCGCGCGCGCGCGCGCGTGTGTGCGTGTGTGTGTGTGTGTGTGTGTGTGTGTGTGTGTGTGTGTGTGTGTGTGTGCGCGCGCGCACTTCACTGGATGGTTTAAACAAACAGCACAATTTCGTCCCTAGTGGCCATATTGACAATCCCACGTACTTAGCGGATAAATATCACATAAAATAATCCATCCATCCTTACTTCTGCACAGAGCATGTAAACTTTGGACAGAAAGGACTCGACCTGTGAGGCGACAGCGCCACCTGTCATCACATCAAAATATTTATACATATACGTATTGTAAACAATTACGCATTTCATGTTTAAAATCCACCCATCCATTTCTACAGCTTACTCCTTTTCTGGGTCACAGGTCATCTCTCTGTCCGTCCGTCCGTCTAACTAAACATTGCGCCACAGTGCCTCCATTTTGGCATACTATCCTAATTTTTAATTTTTTTTGTTTGTAAAAGTACAACCCAATTGTATATAAAATGTCTAATTTAAGAGCAAT
>MU204275.1:101854-109039 GCA_017309775.1 Paedocypris sp. Pulau Singkep
TAATGCTAATTTGATGTTTACGTGATAACTTTTTATGACATTTCTATATAATGTTCTAAAATGCATCATTGAGGAACACGATGGTTCGCTTTTCGGATAATGGACGTGAACCAAAAAATAGGAAGATGGGCTGCTAGTACCTCCTTTTGCACAAATTAGGTGAACACACTTTTTGAATTAAACTCAGATTAAATCAGCATCGCGTGTAATGTGTTCCACGGCATGAAATTAATTTCAACTTGGCAAATCTTGAAAACAACTTTCTTGGAATTCAAATCGGTTCTACTGACTTCTGTGATCCTGTTCTTCTCCCCGAGTTTCAGAGAGTCTTTGTGTGTTCTGGAGCATTTTCTTTCTTTCTTTTTCAAAGCTTATCTCTAGTGTTGGTTCAGGCAGGTAATGTGAGATGTTCCATGGTCCAGTTGCAAACCTTTGGTAAAGTACAGACTGACTAAGCCTTAAAAGAGCTGTCAGTGAAGATCTGCTGCCTTTAAGTGCAAATGAAGTGAAACAGAGTTATATAACACACACACACACACACACACACACACACACACACACACACACACACACAAATGTTTTACGTATTTCTTTAAATTTAGGTCGTCCATCCTTTATGGGAACGCTAATTAATTTATTTCCTTTTGGCAGTGCATGGTGCACTTTGTGTAACTACTGGTGTAATTTTACTTGAGTATTTTTGCTACTTTGTACTTGTACTGAGTTTCAGAAAATGGTAAAGTCCATTTAATTTCAGTAAATTGATTTTTTTTTACTTGAGTTTTTTGGAGTACCAAAAATATAAGCCACCTTTCCTCTCGTTACTATTTTTGACCGAGTACTCTACTACTCATTACTCTTTACTCTACTACATTTGAATGGATACTTAACACTAGTCGTTACATTGTGTCATGCTCATGAGGGATTGTGCACATCAGAGTCAGCATCTTAACCACATATGGTACTAATTAACCATATATGGTAATTTCTTGGGCGGACGAGGCAATATCGCCATCTGCAGGATGCTGAAGATTTATGAGCTAAATTACATGAACATGAATTAGTGATTCCCATTTGAGTTTGACTGAGAATGAGTCTTTATCATTTCTATGTTAGGATTCTATATGGCATTTCCAAACAAGCTCAAATAATGAGTTTCTTGCACATATCTTGTTTTATGCCTAAATTCAGTAGAAGTAAAATCCTTAAGGTATTTTAAAATGTACTTCAGTACTTTTACTGAAGTCTTAATGGAATTGGGGATTTGTACCTTATATTGGAGTAATTTTTACTGGTACCCGTACTTTTACTCAAGTACGGTTTTCAGCTACTCTTTACACCCCCTTCTTTTATTCACGTTGTATAATTCACATCCGGGTGTGTGTGCATTCATTCATTGTGTTTTTTTAAGCAGGTGAACATTCATCAAACATTCATCATCTCTCCCCCATAACAAATCCCTGGAAAAGAACGATTTAACATCTCGCTTTAGCTCGTAATTACAGGGCGCGCTCGCAGCACATTAAAAGGTAAATGTCAACGTATGATGCTGAAGATTATGTGCTATTATGGTCGTGTAAAAATAAAACAACAGACACTCGTTAGTTATGATTGTCCCGCTCGCCGAGCTAATCCCGGTCCAAGTCAAACACGACGAGCCGCCGCGTCTGGACGGTTGTGCGGCTGCGCAGACAGCAGGCGCCGGGAGATGCGCGGCAGTCCGAGCGTGAAACCGCAGGGCAGATCGAGTCGGTGTCACACGCTTCTCAGCCCACACGGATCTATGCAAATACGGCTGGAACAACAACAACAAAGACGTGTTTTTATGAAACGACATAGTGGATAAAAGTCAACGTTTCAGTTCAAACACGCACGCATTTGCTTCGTTTACAGTTTACAAAGTTTACAATTAATAATTATTACGTTCTTAATGATTTTAAAACGAGAACACCACAAACGCCAGTTCCAATTATGTGCGTGGTGCAGGATCTATCAATTAATGACGTCATTTAGATGCGACAACGAAGACAGCGCGAAGGGGAACTTTGATGGCTCGCCAAACAAGGTGAAGATGATTCGTTTTATGCAGTTTTTGTCGGTTTTTTTTTTTTTTTCAAAAACACACTTTTTTTTAGTTTTGGCATACTGTATTTAGCACCCACCACGTTGTGAAATCAATCGAGACCGTGAAAACTGTCGCGGCGGAAGGAAGTATCCATAGAATTAAAAGCAAACATCTTAAACGTTAACGAGAAAGCATTCATTATCTTTAACTAACGTCAACTGGCATGTGCATCAAGTCGAATGTTGTTTTTTTTAACGCCACATTCATCTGTCACATGAGGAGGAAAAAGAGACAGGCGCGAACAGGTTGTGTGACGTCACAGTCATTGTGAACCAGGAAACCTACGAGGACTTTTTCATATAGAAGGGCTTTTCTTCTAAATGTAAAAAGCCCCGATTACAGGGAGGAGATAATACACACACACACACACACACACACACACACACACACACACACACACACACACAGTCGCCTGGATTATAATAATGTTTTCTCATTAATCACACACATTCTATAGTTTCAGAGATATGAATTATGATATTTGATCGGTTGAGTGTGTTTAAAGGTGTGTTTGTGTGTGTGTGTGTGTGTGTGTGTGTGTGTGTGTGTGTGTGTGTGTGTGTGCGTGTGTGTGTGTTCTGACATTTTAATAATTGTATAATCTTAACAGCACTTTGGTCTGTTTTTTTGGACGGACAATATTTAGAACTTTACAAATACACTAATGTCAAAGTGAAGTGGGTCCCTGTGGACACTTTTGAGCACTTGTGACCTTTGTCTGATCCAATGAGTTTTGGTTAAGATTGTGACGTGATGTCAGTGGCGAGACCCCACTCTGATATATCCGCTGTGTGTGTAGACGTTAACAAGGCTAATTATTACTAATAAGGCTGGTCCTTGGGGGTCTCCGAGGTTTGTGGGGTCTTTGACTCCTCCCCTCAGTGAGGCCCCAGTGAGTGTGTTTCTTGCCCTTTTCTTCCTGTCTTCTTTTTTTGGTCTTCAAGCTCCATTCACGTCTCGTAAACCATCGGTTTGCTTGTGTAATGGCAGCCTAGAGACGCGGTTCTGATACAGTTCTGGGTTCACCGGTTCCTTCGTTTTGGGTGGTATGAAGGATGACGTTTGGAGCGGGCGCACTGGCTGACCTGAACAAAAACAAAAAAAAAAATGTTAAAAGTCCTCTAAGTTCGTTTTGTGTGCTTATATGGAAATGTTGCAGGTAACAATTTTGCGCTGTAATAAGTGGAGCAACTCGCAACATCGCTTAAGAGTTCCTTTGTAAACTGTATCAGAATCAGCATTGTTGGCCAATAATGTTCGTGACAAACTGAAATACAAGAAAAAAATTGAACTTTCTTGTGAAATTGAACTTTTCAATTTATTTTTGCAAAATTTAAAATATAAGAATAAATTGAAAAAGATTTGTACTTTTCAATTTATTCTTGTAAAACTGATAATACAAGAATAACGTGGAAAAGAATGGAACACAAAAATGTAACATAAATATTTACAAAAAAAAGCAGTGTTTTTTATGAGAACATAAATAGAAAATGATTGCACTAATATTGCACGTTCACGCAGGTGTTGTTACTGCATGAATTGTATCAATAAGGACCATTTTAAAATAAGAAATAAAAAAAATTTAATTGGGAGAAAAATAGTCCACAAACTAATATCGAACAAGGCAAGCAAGCGACTGACTTGCAAATCCACATCCCCTATCAACATCACCACGGCCCATGTGACCTCACAGCATCCCAGCATGCAACACTCACCATACAGTCAGTTCCCTTATCTGTAAAGGTGATGCAAATACTGTGATGATTGTGGATTCAGACGACGTCGTATCTGTGACGGTCAGTTCCAGAAGCATCTAGCGCAGGGGTGGGCACATAATTTTTTTAATGTTAAACTTTTATGATGGTTTCTTTTATTTTTTTTTATATGTAACGCATTTTAAAAAGCGGAACCATAAACACAAAATGTACGTGAAACAAATGCACTAGTATATCTTTTGACATTTATTTTTATACTGTCAGTCTATTGAATCACATGCCGAAAATATCAAACGTAAATTTCTAAGAAATGTAAATTTAAATTAAAAATTTATGAAATTTACAAAAATGTACAAAAAATTGACAAAAAATTTACGAAAGGTACTAAGAAATTTCTATCTTATCTTAAGAAACAAACGATAATCTTCCTTGTTTTGGTTTGAAAATTTTTTTCGCTTCAAATTTTTTCATCCATTTCTTTTTTTTTTCTGTTTGGACTTTTGGCACTAACTTCACGTGGGTGTGGCCCTTACTCTGATTGGCTGGTGAGAATGTGATTGACAGCAGCTGGACCCATCCGGCCTCTTCATCAAATGTTAGAACCCAATGTGGCCCGCGAATCAAAAAGTTTGCCCACCCCTGATCTAGCGTGATCGACGCTCTTCGCTTCATCTCTCCGCTGACTCTGCGCTGACCTCGCCGGAGTGTTTGATATGTAACGGTGGTTGGCAACAGTCAAACTCGTTTTTCCACTGCAGTGACACGACTGTCTTTAATCTGAGACCCGCTAAACTCCGTCTGCACGCGGGACAAAAGAACGCGCGAATGAAAAGAAAAGCGCGGTATTGAGATTCTTTTCAGCGATGTCTTGGTGTTGATTGCGGCTGAAAACAGCGTGAATGCGTCTGCGAGTCAAAGGCGTCTCTAATGAAAGGCCGCACGCACACGTCAACCGGAGCGATCGCTATCTGCCGCTCAGGAGAGAGAATATTCGAGTCTCCACTGTAATCGGGACATTCCATCTCAACCGCAATATCTACAGCGCGAGACGTTTGTTCCGTATAGAGAGTTGATCGAGTGCGCCTGGACATGCAAATGCACGAACGAGACGTCACTCACTTGGTTCGTAAAAATCATGTGCAACGATTTGCAATTTCATTGTTCAATTCTGAAAAAAAAAATCTACATGAAGATTCCTCGTGTGTTCTCAACAGATGTGTACAGTACTTGAGTAAAAAGACTTTTTACTTGAGTAAAATATGTTTTTTGTTGTTTTTTTTTTGCTACTTTGTACTTGTACCGAGTATCAAAAATAAAAGCAACTTTTACTCTCAACTCCACTACATTTGTGATTTGAGTATCTGTATCTTTAGTCACTACATTTAAATGAACCTTTACTTAAACATTACTTGAACATTACAACTTGAACATTACTTATTACATTTTGATGGCGCGTGACAAGTCGACATCGATTTATACCGCAATAAATTTCTTGGGGGAACGAGGCGATAACGGCATCTGTGGGGAGCTGAAGGTACTGGAAGCTAATGTGAATTAGAGACGTAAATGTATTTTACTAGTATTATTACATATATAATTTACTAATCACAATTTTATTTTACTAAACTTTGTTTTGCTCTTACTTAGCACAGTTCAGTTTGACTGAGACTGACTTTTTGTTCTTTTTATCTACTTTGTAAGATTTCTAACCATTTCTCTACCATTTCTAAAACGTGAAGGTGTTAAATTTCGTTTCTGTATTAGAAAACAAAAACCTCATGAATAGTTTTTCACATTCATTGGTGGTTTTTTGTTAAAAAAATTTGCCTAAATTCAGTACAGAGTAAAATACTCAAGTTCTTTTAAACTGGGATACTTTGCTACTTTGACTGGAAATGGGTGACTTGTAATTTTTACAATAGGCATTTGTACTTTTACTCAAGTATGGCTGGCGGGTACTCTTTACACCTCTGCTCCTCACCCAGCCACACTAATCCATTCAAAGCTCCTTTCCTCTTGAATACAAAGGGTCTCTATCCATCAAAAAGATGGTTTTCCGTTCAGCAAACATCCAGCAGGATCTCCAGATTCGACGCAGTGTCATGTACAAAGACGGTTTCCTGAGCGAATCGCCGGAGAAAATGGCATTTTTATTGGTCCGAATATTAGCCGTGTTTCACTTTCCTCCCTCGTGCGTTTCGTGTCTTATCTCGCTCTGGGAATGAGGAGTAATCCGGGACGAATAAAAGCGTGACGTCCCCGTGTGTGTGTGTGTGTGTGTGGAGCTTATCAGCGGCTCTGATGGCCTGATAAACCCGCCACTCTGCCTTCTCCGTCCTCTTGACTTCTAAACACGGCTTTGCTGCTGAATAAATCAAAAGTTCAGTTCTGGCAGTCTGGCAGTGTTTTGCCAGGATTTAAGGGATTTGCTCGTCAGGAATTAAGGGATTGAGAAGGTGATCGTGAATCAACTCGTCTCTCATTTATTTGACGCGATGACTGAAAGTGTTTGTTGTGACTTTAGTAGTGTACGTGTGTTAAAGAATGGGAAGCTAATTGGAGGTCAGACTCTCAAAAATGCTCCTGTGTGTGTGTGTGTGTGTGCGCCTGTCTATTAGTGTGTCTATGTTTGCAATCTAAAATTGTCTGTGTGTGTGTGTCCATCTAATCTATGATTGTGTGTGTGTGTATTTGAGTGTGTTTCCATCTATGATTGTGTGTGTGTATTTGAGTGTGTTTCCATCTACGATTTTCCGTGTGTGTCTATCTATTAGTGTGTGTGTGTGTGTGTGTGTGTGTCTTTGAGTGTTTCCATCTCTGATTTTCTGTGTATCTATCTATTAGTGTGTGTGTGTGTGTGTGTGTGTGTGTGTGTGTGTGTGTCCAACTATAATTGTCTGTCTGTGTGTGTGTGTGTGTGTGTGTCTATAAGTGTGTGTGTGTCCATCTATTAGTGTGTATGTTTGTGGGTTGGAGGATGTTTCCATCTATGCTTTTTTGTGTGTTTGTCCATTAGTGTGTGTGTAGAGTGTGTGAGCATCTAAGCTTTTCTCTGTGTGTGTGTGTGTGTGTGTTTGTGTCTGTCTGTCTATTAGTGTGTGTGTGTGTGTGTCCATCTATGCTTTTCTGTGTGTTTGTCTATTAGTGTCTGTGTAGAGTGTGTGAGCATCTATGCTTTTCTGTGAGTGTGTGTGTGTGTGTGTCTGTGTGTGTGTCTGTCTGTCTATTAGTGTGTGTGTGTGTGTGTGTCCAACTATGATTGTCTGTGTGTGTGTGTGTGTGTGTGTGTCTATCTATGATTCTCTCTCTCTCTCTCTCTCTCTCTCTCTCTCTCTCTCTCTCTCT
>MU204275.1:115113-135818 GCA_017309775.1 Paedocypris sp. Pulau Singkep
TGAGAACGTTGAAGATGGAGGCCGATTTCCGAATGTTATTTTAGCGGCAGAGCGCGTGTTTTACCCATTTCAAGTGTTTTTAATGAGGCGTTGTGTTGTTTTTCCCTGTAATGGACACGCCACGGCCGGACCGGACCGGACCACCCAGCCCCGCACGTCTCAACCCGTCACGGTCACACGAGGCCCGGAGGACCACGGCTTCTTCTACTGCCTGGAACCGTACACAATCCGCCGTATTTGCATTGATTCGAGGGCATTTGTGTGGCTGAAAGTGACACTTGATGGATGAGTTGAACTTGATACCAGAATAGGGGCGATACCAGTCGCATTCTTGGAAAATGGCTGCACTGAATTCTTTAGATTGGAAAGATGGTGTTGGTTTAGGTTGTGCTGATTTAAGAACTTTTGTTTGTGCGCGTGGTTGGTTTTGCACGTTTATTTGCGTTTACTTTATTTAATGCTGGAGATGCATCGGTAGAGATGATGTCGATGCAACAGCTTCATAGTTGAGGAAAATTATACTAAACATGTGTGAGGTAAATATGAAAGTTTAGGATTTGTCCTAGTTTTTTGGTTTGAGAAACATTAATATAGGTGACATATAGGCAAGAAAAATCAAGTTCAATTTACGTTCTCTTGAAAAAAAAAAACCTGAAAATGTACAGTACTGTAAATACACTTCAAAAAACAGCAACTGACAAAGTGAACTTACTTAAACCTTGAAGGTGTAAATCAAATTGTCTCATTTGGACAAATTGTAGCTAGTAATTGTGCAAAATTTGTAAGTACTACTTTTGCCGAGTACTATTACCGTGGCTACACAATAAGACATTTTTACAAAGTTAAAGTAGCATTTCCTGCTGTAATTGCAACTTATGTAACAGAATTACAACAGTTCATTTCCTTTCAAACTGTTTTGTTACGCTTTTGTTAAACGTTTGACTCAGAAATACATTTGCTGACATTTTCTATTTTTTTTTTTCAAGTTAAAATTTTTCCCCAGTCTACTTGACTTTGACCATTGAGCAAGACAATAGTCGACAGTGGCTAGGACAAACAAATTAAAGCTAGGACAAACAAATTAAAGCAAAAACATGTCCTCCTGACCTTTACAGAGTCTCGAGGACCAGTTTACTTAACAAATGTCTTAAACGTATATTCTTTTTCCACGCTTAATGACGTCAGACGTCACGTGCTTGACTATGTGTCGTACAAAATACTTCAAATATCCGTTTATTCCACGTGTCAAACTCAAGGCCCGGGGGCCAGATGTGGCCCTCCATGTCATTTTATGTGGCCCGCGAGAGCTTCAAAGTTTTGAATGTGTAAAAACAAATACCAAAAATTAAATTAAGAGCGTGTGTTTGGAAAAAAAAAAACGAAATTTCCCACAATGCCTTTCAACTACGGTAGCCGCGGCAGTGTTTCCACGTTTTAAAGCTATTTTTCTTTATTCACTTGAACAGTTTGATCCTTCATTAATGGAGTGATGTGGGTTTTTTCAAAGCTGACAACATTTCAAAGGATTTATGTTAGAGCAACAGACAAACTTAGGTTTTCTACACAATTGCAATTGTCCCTCGAAGTTATAATAAAAAATGAGTTGTTTGAGATTAAGGAGAAGTTATATTTATTCATATTTATTTAGTTATATCACATTTGATTACATTTACAAGTTCCATCCGGCCCAGACAATATGCTGATGTGGCCCTCAGTGAAAATGAGTTTGACACTCCTGATTGCTGGTCGTTAACTGAACCTAAAATCTGAACTTTTTGCCGCTTTCTAATCCAAAGGCAGCGCTGAGCAAGCGAGCGGAGAAGTGATGAGGTTGTGGCGGAGCCCGCAGGTGTGTGTGTGCTGTTTGTAAGCAGAGCCGAGCTGATAGCTAATCTGCAGGTAAGAGACGCGGGCCGCGGTAAACGATCCGCCGCTGTGGGCGATAAAGCGCAGCACCTGCAGTTGGGAAAGTCGTGCCGGGATCCGTCCCCAGCCGCAGATTAGGATCGTGATGCGGTTGAGTTGGGGGCTGGACTGAGGGGTTTGTGTAAAGTTGACGAGTATTTCTGGAGTTCGGGGTGACGGGGTTTAGCAACGGCAACACCACGTCTGGAAATTCTCGGCAAACCAGCGCCATCGGACAATCGATCCCGTCATTACAAATGAAAGCAAATTACGGTTTGGAAATTGGTGGTAATTGGCGAGATCTTGTCGCTGGGAACGGGCCTCCGCCCACTACAGAACGAGACTCGGCCATTAAATGATCCCGCTATCTGGAGCGCCGGACTTTGATGTTGTTGGTTTAGAGAAATTAGGGTTTTTTTTCCCCTAAATGAGGGCGGCAGGCCGAGCGAGAAGGCGCCTTTGGTTTGGAGGGCAACGGCAGAAGTGGGAGACAGGAAGTCCAGGTCTTGGTGCGAGTGGCTGGATCCAGACGCTTTAATCTGATGTTGGTGAATTATTATTATTATTATTATTATAAAAATAAAAATCTGCACTGTGGACACTTCCATTTGGAAATGTCACGGGACTAATGCCAAAAAAAAAGCATTGATTAACGATTTGACTCTCTAGCGCCACCACAGGCTGCTTGGCGTATTAACTGACACCAATAATGGACTTTACTCGGGCACAAACTCTTATGAAAGATATGATTATGAAACAAGATGATTGTAATAATTATTTGTTATATAAAGTATTATTATTATTATTATTATTGAATTTACACTCAATTGTAGAGATATTGTTTAAAAAAACCTTGCAGCCGTTTGCTCACGTTCTTTAATAAAATATTCTGCTATCATCTTAATTAAAATGTAAAACTCATTTGTCAGACTTGAATGTTTTTCATTTCGTTTATAAAATGAGTGCAAATTGTTAGAGTTGAATTTGAATTAAAAATTTGAATTAAAAAAACAAATCTGTGCAAATTATTAGAATTGAGTTTAATTTTGATTTTAAAATGTGAGCAAAGTTGTTAAGAAGTGAAAAGTAGGTAAGAAGTAAAATTTTTTTTTTGCCGCATGAACTCTTACGCTGCTGCTAAAAGTGTTTTTAATGTTAAAAGTGTAGCTTTTTAGTTTAGTTTATCTGTTCTGGTAATAGCCAGCCAATTACGGCTTATCGAGAGACATCAGGAAGTTCCCAATTTTCTCCAGGAAAGGCTGAGCTGTGAGTAGGGATGGATATTGAGTTTGCTTGCGCTTCCGTGAAGCAGAAGCCACAGACAGTTGGAGAAGCGCTGATGCACACCAACCAGAACACACCATTCGGACTGGCGCTCTCACGACCCGACAGGGAAATGACGGGCCCGGCAAACCAACGGGAAGAAGGTTTTTTTCCTGATTTGTGAGGATAACACGCGATGGCCTTCTACGGTCAGACGCGAAACTGAAAGGATTGACTCTGCTAGACTGACGTTGCTAATGCTAATGCTAATGCGACTTCACTTCAGTTTTTTGAGTTTTCCTTTTGTTTTATTTTTGAGTTTTCCTTTTGGAACAGATTGGTTCCAAATAAATCAAACAAGAATTTATTAATGAAATAGTCGAGCATTCCAATGCTAAAGTGTCCAATTAATCGCTATTGAGATACATTACAGTACTTGAGTAAATGGATTTTGAAACTTTGCTTAGGCATTTTTGGCTACTTTGTATCAAATATAGAAGCAACTTTTACGTACTTCACTACATTTGTGATTGAGTATCTGTACTCCACTACATTTTAATTTACAGGTACTGTTACTCGTTACATTGTGATTGTATTTTGAAATGAAATGGCCTCATTTTGTTAATGTAATTTATGTAAAAAAAAAAAAAAAAAAAATCAAAGCATTAAATCAGATGCTTCTTGTATATTTTTTTTGTTCTTGTTTTTTTTATCTTTATTTTCTAGCTTCTGTTGTCTGATGTCTTAAAACTAAATGCGACAGTGGAAGTTGAACTAATCTTGAAATTTCTTCATGAACAGGTCAGATAAAAGGACGAAGATAGGAATTGAAATACCAACAATAATTCAAGTCAAATTACCAAAATGTGGTACTTTAATGGCAAGAGGGGTTTTTCTGGTGCTTTTTCCACACGTCCTGCTGGCTGATCGGGGTTTAGGGTTTCCAGCATCTTGTTTTAGCTTGTTTGTGGAGTCTTTCAGATCTTCTGGTCTCGGGTCGAGTCAGTGGCCCAAAACACTTCAGTCTAAAAGCTCTGCTTGTTTTCATTCAGTCTTATCGAAACATTCACAGTAATTACACTCAGACATAATTGGAAGATTTAAACCAACTGCGGTCGTAGACCAGAGGACTTTATACTCGTGGGTGGCAAAACAACAAAAAGGTTCTTAACAGTTGGCATGATATATAATTTTTTTTTATTTATGACTTTTTTGCATATTATTTAGCCTAAAAATGGGATTTACATTTATTGTCAACTCTGCCATACTAGGCGTACAGAGTCGGAATTTAAATTTCTACTCGTCCCTTACTTAAAAACACACAATCCAATGTACACATATAGACAACAATTGGACATGTTACAACAATTTTACAAAATGTACAAGAATGTGCATATGGTGCAAAATGTGTAAAAGGTACAAGTATATACAGTATATTTCTGTACACTGTGTGTGTGTGTACAACATCTAACAGTTGTGAAAAGTGAAGCAGTTTAATCAAGTTATTACACGCCATATAACATTTTAACAACAGTGCCACCTGCTGGAAGTCTTAGTCATTGTTACTTTCTTTTTTTCTCCAGGTGCTCTGTTCATCAAGTGCGTGTGTGTGTGTGTGTGTGTGTGTGTGTGTGTGTGTGTGTGTGTGTGTGTGTTTTCATACTATCGCGACCCAGAAATGGAATATAAGATGAACGGACGAATAGTTAGATTTACTCTTTTGACCAGCGTCCAATGAGAATCTGAATTCTCTAAAAACACATTTCTCTCCCCGGGCTGATCGCTGCAGAATCACTTGCTCGTGCTGTGGTATCGTTTCATAGGTTTAAGCGTCTTCTGGAGACGTCCATTATCCACCTCATCAGCAGTGGAAGCCTTCAGTGCTCTCCTGACCTCCTGGGTAAGGTCTGAGTAATCCCGGTGTAAAGCACCTGCAGGAGAAGCTCCATCACTACTCGTCTTGTGCGGCCCGAGCATGAAAGCCAATGATCGGCCTGGGATTTGGATGGAAGTTGTAAAAATAGATGAAAAAAACCCCTCCAGAAGACAAATTCATCCTCTCCTGGCCGTGTCGGTGGTCCGGGCTTTTGGTCCCCAGTGTTTCCCCAGCAGCTGAAATCACTGAAGATGTTTGTGTTTGCAGGGGAAATATCCCGTCCATCATTCTTCTGGGAGCTCACCAGGCCTTCACCTCAGCCGGCTTTATTAAAGCTGCCATGCCTTTCTTCACACTTCACGTGTCAGGTGCGTCACGCCGCTCACTTCTTACCACTTTTTCTTAACATGACTGTTTTCGTGTTAGTTGTGGTACTTTGCAATCAGGTAAAGGGTTGTGTATTGACCAAATGGGATATCTTGGAATTTGTTAAGTAAAAATGTGAATTTTGTACTGTTGTGTTTAGATACAAATGTAGTTTACAGTGGTAGCCCGACTTATGAAATTAATCTCTGCTGTGAGCAGTTTTCTTCGGCAAAAATTCCGTTATATATTCCGTTATAAATATTTTACACGTATACCATCTAATTCACACAATTAAGTGTTCCATCTAATACACACAATTAAGTGTTCCATCTAATACACACAATTAAGTGTTCCATCTAATACACACAATTAAGTGTTCCATCTAATACACTCAATTAAGTGTTCCATCTAATACACACAATTAAGTGTTCCATCTAATACACACAATTAAGTGTTCCATCTAATACACACAATTAAGTGTTCCATCTAATACACACAATTAAGTGTATTCACATCTAATTCACACACACACACACACACACACACACACACACACACAAACACACATATTGGATGAACAAAACACCTGGAATTAAACATGAATAAAGTTTTTATAATTAAATTGAATTAAATTAATTCGTGCTATGACTTTTTAAATGATAAAATACTGTCATGTAATTGTCTGAGATTTCTGTAACCTCGCAAGAACGGTGACATCCTTGGTATATTTGCCCGACGTCATTTCAATATGGCGGCTCTATGGGAGAGAAAAAAACATAGATAACATGGATAAATATACATTATTTTATATTTTGGAAGCAAGATCTCAGAAACTAACTGGTGTTTTTGTTGTTGTTTTGTTTATTTGACGTGCAAAGAAGATGAAACTACTGTTTTATACGCGTCTTGCTGTAAGGAAAAGCTCCTTTCATATAGAAAAAATATTTCAAAACTCGGGACGACATTTTCGCATCAAAGCTTTTTCGTTTTTCTGGATTTTCGTTATCTAGGACATTCGTAAGTCAGGGTACCATTGTGTTGGAAAATCATACATTTATATGATTTTCTTTCTTATATAGTTGCAAAGTTAATGCACGTGTTATAGTAATATAGTGGGTCCGTGATACAGTGTTACTTTAAAAGTGTTAAAATTAAAGAATGTTACAGTAACCAAGTGTGTAACTAAAACAGGGTTTTACTGTACCAGTGTGTGTTACTGTAAAAGTGTTACATTTAAAGAGTGTGTTACAACAACCAAGTGTGTAACTGAACCAGTGTTTTGCTATAGCAGAGCATGTTACTGTAAAAGTGTTACAATTAAAGAGTGTGTTATAGTCACTAAGTTTGTAACAGGAAAAGTATTTTATTGTAACAGAGCGTGTTACTGTCAAAGTGTGACTCTGAAAAAGTGTTCTACTGTAACAGAGCTTGTTTCTGGAAAGGTGTTACAATTAAAGAAAAATACAAAATTACACAGTTTTACCGTAATGGTGTGTTAACTTGACAGTTTGCTACTGTAAAAGTGTACAGTTTGTATCAATAACAGAGTGTGTGACTGACACAGAGTGTTTGAATGTAAAAGTGTGTTACAGTAGCCAATTTTGTAACCGAAACAGAGTGTTACAATTCAAAACAGTGGGCTGAAATGAAGTAGAAGGTTTAGCGAAATGTAACATTTCACCAAAAAGCCGGAAAATCTCAGTGTTTGTTCCTCTTGGCGCTGGTCGTGGTCTCACACCAAAAACACGGCGTTTTTACCGTGATGTAGCTCTAGAAATGTCAAACAGAAGGTCTGGAACACAGCGCGCCGATGCCAGGCATGACGTGGTCTGTCTGATGGTGGCCCCACCAGCCCATAAATCCCTCCGATGAGATGAAGTCCTCGTGTTCCGTCCTCAACTGCAGCGTGAAATCTGGATGGCCGTGTTTTGACAGCCTGTGGCTTTAAATCAGCGTTTTATGACGGCCAGGGAAAATGTTCCCCGAGCTGATTTATGCTCATTGGAGTCTGGAGACTAGGATCATTTGGCCCTAGCAGATGGATAGAGAGATACCAGAGGGCTTCTGTGCCAAAGGCTTCCATTCACAAGTCCACATGCAGGAGAAGAGCTGGAGATCTTTGTCCGTCTACGTGTGAGAGAGGTGTAAAGAGTACCAGACAACCATACTTGAGTAAAAGTACGAATACGTGCTGTATCATTTACTCCAATACAAGTAATAAGTCACCACTGTAAAAAAGACTTGAGTGAAAGTAGTGAAGTATCAATTTTAAAGCAACTTGAGTATTTTACTCATAATATATTTAGGCTAAAATAAAACAAAGAAAAGTGAAGAAAAAAAAACTATTCATGAGGTTTTATTTTTTCTAATACAGAAATTAATTTTTTTTTCTAAAAAATGTTTCAAAAATGTTAAAACAAAATAAAGAACAAAAATAATAAGAAAATTAAGCTATAATATATAGATTGCTATAAGATTTAAATATAGATTGCAAAATTAAATGCAAAATAAACCGATAAAAATCAATTATGGTTGCGCACAATCAAAATGTAACGAGTAACAGATTAACAAAGTGTCAATTTAAATGTAGTGGAGTGATAAGTACAGTTACGCAATCAGAGTTGCAGTGGAGTAGAGTAAAAGTTGCTTATATTTTTGATACTCAGTACAAGTACAAAGTAGCCAAAAACATACTTAAGTAAAGTAACAAAGTACATTTACTCAAGTACCTTACACCTCTGGTGATCGCAGGACTGTCGGATTGAATGCAAAACGTGAAAATGGAACGTGCAATAACTGCTGAATGTGCAATACCGTTATTTATGTTCCATACATTTCATGTCACTGTTTTTCTTTTTCCTTTTATTTATATATTTATGTTAAAATATAGGCAAAATAGATGGGTGGAAAGGCGGAGTCAGGCCAAACTCAATTGCTTGTTGTCACTTGCAACTTTGCCAATAAAGTTGATTCTGATTCTGAAAAATAAAAACCACACGGTCCAGATGTTTCCGTCTGTGTGGAGCTTCAGGCCGGAGGTCGTGATCTGGACACCCAAACCACACTGGCATTCACTCACGCCAGTGTCATGGCCAACAGGAACGCCAGTCGAGAAGGACGCCAACACAACCAAACAGTGTTTGGGGTCACGACAGAACAGATGTCGACTACAATTCAAGAACTTGGACTTTTCTTCGGCACAGAACACATGTTAGAGACGCATCGTCTGATACGAGGAACTAGATTCTCTACAAATGTACATTATTTATAATGCACGAATTATGTTTACATTATAAGTCAAATATCTGTGTGTTTGTGTGTCTATGTGTGAGTGAATGTTTGTACTGTATATATTTATTTACACGTGTATCTACGTATTTATGTGTTTGTGTATACAGTTTACTTATGTGCGTGTTGGAGTGTTTGTATATATGTATTTATGTGTGGGTTTGTATTTGTGTTTGTGTATACAGTATTTATTGATATGTGTGTGTGTTTATGTTTGTATATATTTATGCGTGTGCATGTATGTATTTGTGGTATACAGTATTTACTTGTGTGTGTGTGTGTGTGTATCTATGTTTGTATATATTTATTTACACGTGTGTATGTATTTATTTATTTATGTGTTTGTGTATACAGTATTTATTGATGCCTGTGTTTGAATATGTGTGTGGGTATCTATGTTTGTATATATTTATTTACGCGTGTGTATGTATGTGTTTGTGTATCATACACACACACACACACACTAATACATATAGTGTATGTATTAGTGTATGTGTGTGTGGGCATGTGCTTGTATACATTTTTTATACGTGTGTATAGGCATGTATTTGTGTGTGTGCGATTGTGTGTAGGCGTGTATTTATGTGTGTATACTTTGTTTGTGCATGGTTATTTGTGTGTGCACGTATTTTATGTGCGTGTGTGTGTGTTTGTATAGAATTATTTATGTACTTATCTCTACAATGTTTTGTATGATATATTTATTATGCATATTCAATGGAGAATTTCTCGGACAGGAACTTCCTGCTTTTGCTTGTGTGGTTCGTCTATGAATCCAAGCTGCAGACTTTCCATTCTTCCTTCACGCCAGCGAGTGTCTAAACGTTTTCTACACTAAACACTCGCTCATCCCACGTCTTCCCACACTGTCCACAGCCTGGAAAAAGATCTGGCCAGTGGAATCACGGCCACCCATGTCTTACCTCACCGATCCGCCAGATGAGTTTTCCTCACTCGAGGCCGGGAAAGTTTGTTTGGGGAATATTGAGTTTTTTAGCAGAATTAAAAATGACTAGTATAGTTGCGCCAGTGCAGAGTTATGCTGACGGATTTATCGTTTCAGTGGTTTCATACTTTTTGTGAGCGTTCTAGTACAATAGTGCTGCTGTAAATAGTTTATTTCGTACTTTTCAGCCTTTTCCCCCTCTGTCTTGCATTACTTTTGTGTTTACATTCATACAGTTAATGTATATTTCTCATGTGGGGCAAAAAAGGTGTTATCTGTCTGTCTTGGTCTATATGTCTGTCTTTATCTCTCTAACTGTCCATCCATCTTTCAATTTGTCTGTTTGTGTTTTTTTTTTAAACTTTATACACACACACACACACACACACACACTGTGTATTTATTCTATATTACTGTTTATATTTATCTTTATATGTCTATACTGTTTGCCAGTCCTGTGTTAATTTCTGCAAGCCAGGAATTTCATCAATACATACAAAATTCCATTTACAGAACACACCGGTTTGTGGTGTATTTTAATACATGAATTACAAATTCATCCTCGTAAGTCTGGGAATTGTGATTAAACATAATAAATGGAAATCCATGACAAGGATCAAAGTATTATAAATGTTTTGTATATGTATTGGTATATTATTTAAGCTCCATCAAACACATTTTACGGATTTTGTATTATTATAGACTTTCAATTTACCAAAACATTGTATCTAGTTCAATGACACAGATTCGTTTAGTGTCAAAATTTAGTGACTTCAAAAACAGTGCTGGCATGTCTTAAATTATGAGCTAATTATTAATTTAAATAGTTAGTCTGTGTCAGACGATTTGATGGCATCTTATTGGACACTTGTTTTCCATTGGATATTTTAATTATTTGCTTGTGTTTATCACAGTAATATTTCACAATTCATGCAAAAAAAAGAGCTCTACATAACAATGTGAAAACTTAAAGATTAGAGTTAGAGGTGATGTAAGAGGAGAAAAAAAACATGTGAATTTGTTACTATTGTCTCACATTATCAGGCTAAAAACATTAAAGATAGACGCTTTTGAATCATGTCAGATTATTGTGTGCAGGATTGTATTTAGACATTTTTCAGAGGATCGAGCTTGATGACAAGCTCTTTATCACAAGGAAAAGACCCCATGAAAGGAAGCAGACATACTGGGAAGCCTTTTCCGATAAAATAGACATTTTACTAAAAAAAATCAACTCTAATACAAAACTCATATCATATCATTTTATATCAACTCTGATATAAAATATCGAAAACGTTACAAAAATCTTAACAAAGTTTAAAAACAAAAGCGTCTAGTCACGAGACCCATGCATTCGTTACCCACAATGCAAAGCGGCGTTGGTTCGATCCCAGAAAACGTTTTATTTTATTTCGAAAATGGTTGTATCTACACATACGTTAACGCTTTTTCGGTGTTTCTATGTATGCAAGGTAAGAGAATCTTTACAACAAAACCTATAATAAAAAGTTGCGCGGGACCGTTTTCTACACACCGTCGCTGTGAGTGAGGCGAGATTCAGTGAGTCTCGTTGTCCGGCGCGATGGTCGTTATACACTCATGTTTCACCTCAAATCGAATAAATCTTTCGCCTTTTACTAAAGATTTCCGTGGGGAGGAACAAACTTGAGTATCAAACAATTTTTTGTAGCTCTGTCTCGTGCAGAGCTTTCTAACGGGTTTTAAGAAAATGAAAATTTTTAATCTGAGGAATATTTATAGCAGACCGCGTAATGAACCAGAATCTAAACAATCCATCCAAATTTAAACATTTACTTGAGTCTCTGTGACTAGAAAATCCAAGAACGATGACCGGAGGAACTGTTCTGAGGTAACTAGACAAATGAGAAAAAGTGGAAGTAAATTAATTAATTAGATGATGCAACCTTCTAAAAAATAATTAAGTGTGAAAATTGATTAACATCGATTTGCTATTTAAAATATGTGTTATGCCTTATATAGGCCCCGATGGCCCAACGTTGCGGCGATATTGACTTACACTAACGTTTCTTAAACGTTTAAGTTTCGCCTCAGATTAAATCTGCTCTTTACAAACTATACAGTAAATTTAGTTCCAGGCTTTTAAATCTTGATTAAGGGCGGATTGAAAACTATTAAGGGCTTAAAACACGTTGCACCTGTTTGATATTGTGGCAATCAGTTGGATGGTTTATGTCAGGATCCCGTAGATACCAAAACGGCTCGGGCTGGCGACTAATGATGACGTCACATCCCGTTTATAGCACTCGGATCAAGCAGTGTCATCGAGTAAATGACTGTACACAAAACCTTTATTCATGCTGTGCAGTCTGGTTTAGTTTCCCCAAATGTCAGTAGACACTGACAACTGTAATCAAATTGATAACTATAACCAAAAGCAGCGTCATACAGTTCTCAACATTAGGGTGTTTAAGTTAAGTATAGATTTAACATTTGATCGCAAAGGTTATATTTCCCTTATTTCTATCTAACACGTCATCTTGCCAACGTTCAACCAATCAAATAGTGCGACGTCATCATTAGTAGCCAGCACGAGCCGATTGTGCCGGTTAAAACATTTTAAACAAGCGCACTTTTTAACAATTTATTTAATTTAAATTTAAACAGGCGCACGTTTTACACTACAATCAAAATTTTAAATACAATTTTAAAAAAACGTTTAACCAGAATAATCTGGACAACACAATTCTTCTGCAATAAGTGGACAGTATCTCCGCCTGTCGCGCGGAAGACCTGGGTTCGAATCCCCGACGGGAAAAACATCTTTTTCAATTTTAAGTTCCGTTATTGTGTGTATTCCGTTTAGTTTACGCTACAATTCGTTGTCGACGTACAACTATAAATACAATTGGTCGTAATTATTTATTGATTAAATCACAGATTTTGTTAAGAATTTTCTGTTTTTTCCACCATGAATAGGAAGCTCTGCACAAGCAGAGCTACAAAAAATTGTTTCATACTCAATTTGTTCCTCCCCACGGAAATCTTTAGTAAAAGGCGAAAGATTTATACGATCTGAGGTGAAACATGAGTGTATACTTAAACGACGATCACAGCACGCGAGGCACTGAATCAAACGACACTCACGATGACGGTGCGTCAATAAACGACTTAATGCAGTGAACACAAACGAAGACGCGCAATGTTCCACATTAAACATAAAACAAGTATTCTCACTCATTACACGTATAACTATCAACAAAAAGAAACATAAGTCCGAAACACAATTACTTGTAATACGCTTCGAGGAATTCTGGGTAACTCAATGTATTTCCGGGTTCTTCACCAATCAGAGACGAGGAAATGCAAAAAACGCGAAAACTTGTTTTGGATTTGAGGCATGGTTCTAAATATGCATCATACAGTGATTGCACTAAACAGTGTTAAACGCAATTGTTTTAAAGATGGCACGATTGCTAGTGTCTTTCCGTATATTTTTCAGTGAGCCGCATCAGCTCTTTCTTATATCTTCCTCGTTAGTATAGTGGACAGTATCTCCGCCTGTCACGCGGAAGACCGGGGTTCGATTCCCCGACGGGGAGAAATCATCTTTTTTATTTTTTTTGTTACAAAGCCCTTTTGCACGAAGAGATTCCGTAAGATTCATGAATCACTGAGTGAAGAGCGGCATTTGTTTGTGGTTTTGCGGAACTGAGAACTTATCTTTTATAAGTTTAAACTTGTTTACAATTTAAGTTATTATTAAAAACCGTTGATGTTTGTCACCTGTTTGAATCCCACATTCGTTTTTGTTACGATCCTCGAGCCGGAGCTCGTCCAGACTTTTGATCAGGATCACCTGCGCGCGCTCGTTAGTGCTCTGTGTATGTAGACGCGCATGCGCACTGTTGCAGTCTTAAGAGAATCGTCAGTTTGTTTGCTGAATCTGAATCGTCAAAAGTTTGGTAAGCCCACAGCTTGTTTGTTTCAAATTCGGTGGAATTGGTCATTAGCTTTGTTGTTTTACGTACATTTAGATAAGACACGCAAATGTGTTATCTTGTGTTTTCTCTCGGTGTCTTGCCCCGGTAGGCTCAGAAACGCGTTGCGTTGGTTTTTTATTTTAGTTTGTTGTTTTTGTGCTGATGCTGGGCTGAGGGCACCGCTGCGGTCCCGTCATCTCTCGGGCTGAGGGCTGTCTGGACTGTCGGTATTGGGGCTTAAAGGAGCTCGGCTCTGGGCTTGAGGCACGAAGACTAGGGTTCAGTTAGTTAAAGGGAAAAGACACCGAATAAGGGATAGTGGTATTTCAATTGCATGTGACTAATCATGGCGTCAAAAGTAGACAACTTTAAGTGTCCTAACTCAGAGTGTTAAATAGCTATTGTTAAAAATTCTCATTATGACACTAACAAGCAATGGAAAACGTTTTCATTCATCCAAAGAAATTGTGTAGAAAGTGAATTCAGCCTTAAAAGATTTGGGAGTATTTACACAAGCCCTGTCAGAAACTCCATCTTTGGTTACATCTAACAAAGAACAAATTGCCTGTTAAAAAAAAAATCTGATTTTACATTTGAACAACAAAGAGTGTTGCTTTATTTGGAAATTGAATACAATTAAACAAGATTTAGAAATTTTAAAAATTAAATTTGGAGCTCAAAAGCCTCAATTGATTAGAGTTGGGAAAATGGAGGATAAAGCTACCGCTCCTCTGCACACCGAAAAGCGCTCCATGCATGGTTTTGATTCTTTAATTTCTTTGTGCACTGAGTCAATGCATTCGAGTGAGTGACGATGAACAAATTGAAATTGCATTTGTCACAAACAAGTTATACATTGTAGTGAAATGTGTTTTTGATTGTTCTAGCATTTAAACATAGGGATGGGGGAAATACAATTAAAAAAAAAAAGGTACAAACAAGATATAAAGATACAAAAAAAAGTTATTCTAAATGTGCAACAAGTACAATAAAAAGATAAAGAACTGAAATATGTTAAGAACAAGATAACGAAAATATGAAAAAAAAATAAAAACACTTTCCAAGATAAGAAAAATCTTGTCTAAAGTGTTTTGTAAAAGTTGTAAAACCTGTAAAAAAAAAAAAAAAAAAAAAAAAAAAAAAAAAAAAAAAAAAAAAAAAAAAAAAAAAAAAAAAAAAAAAAAAAAAAAAAAAAAAAAAAAAAAAAAAAAAAAAAAAAAAAAAAAAAAAAAAAAAAAAAAAAAAAAAAAAAAAAAAAAAAAAAAAAAAAAAAAAAAAAAAAAAAAAAGTTAAAGTAGCCAGATAAGTGAACAGTGCAGTGTTGATTAACATTACTCCAATGTGCATTTCAGGGAAAAGCTCACTCTCACTCATAAAAGAAGTCTCTAGGGCCAACATGGGGGAGGACAATAAATCTGTACTTCTCCCAGTCGAAAAACCTAATGTAGAATTTTAAACAATTTAGTTACTGGAGTCTCTGGGTTCAAGACAAAGACATCACCAGTTGCCATGGACTTCATATTGGAGGCAAAGCTGACAACATTACTTGATTCTTCGTTTGCTCTTGAAATTCTTCATGCTGAGTGTAGGTCAGTGGAACATGGCTGAGAAACACTCGTAACATCCTCCACACTTTCAGCATAGATGAAGACCAGAGAAGACCACGAGGGGTTTTGGACTTCATCTTCACCATATCTCTGTCCCCTTTAGTAATTCCTCATCATCTTCCATTTCTGTAGAAGACAGAAAAGACATGAAACATAGTTTCTTCCATATTTAGTAGCAGCAGCATGAACTTCTAAATACATGGTTACAAACCTGGAGGATTTGAAGGAGGTGATGCCAGACTTGGAGCAGCAGGCTGTTCTGTAGAACTCCCCTTCTTCTTCAGGTACTGCTGGAGCAGGAACATTTTGCTGCCGGGAACACGCTGTTTCCCAAGTATAAAAGACACATATCCATCTCCTCTGCTCTCCCAGACGTCTCTCCAGGTCTTCTTAGAATGCTTGCCAATCCCAACTAGCTGGTCGTCCTCACTCCCTGAAGGTGGCTCCACTGATCTGCTGGCTAAATAGCTTTGTAGGTCTCTGATCTCGTTGAAGCTTCTGGTATAATCCAGAAATGAAAGGAGATTGTCCTTTTTGGGGCTCTCAGGATTAAACTGTCCAGTTCTCTCCTCTTCCTCAACTTTCAAAATCAAGTATAATGTGTAGCCAATGTCATTTTCCAGAAGCCACCGAAATGACTTTCCTTTATATTTCCCAAACTGAAGGACATATTCTCCCAACACTTCCTGTCTGTCAGACGTGTCTCCACCTCTAATGAACACTGTTGAGAGGGCTTTTTCTTTTACTATGTCTTCTTTCTGAGGAGCCGACTTGTCCTGGAGCTCAGGGTAGTTTTTAATGGTTTTGGCTTCATCGGAGGGAAGTCTGGCCTCAGGAAGCCAGTTGGTCCTCGTCTGAAACTCACACAGACTTTTCCGGGAAAAACCAGTTTCCTCTTCATTCTGGAGAAGCAAAACATCAAGACTTAAAAAAGCAGCAAGAAAGTAGTTTCCCACCTGTCAGCAACGTAACGTTGGGACTGATCCTCATACATGCTCCAGAGATTTGGCGCTTCCAGAAACTATCCGTTCTCCGATCATCCAGTTTTCATGACTGCGTAGGAAGACTGATGCCAGCTGCACCAAAAGTGTCTTGAAGAAGCCCTTCTCCCTACAGTACAGATAGTGTGATGTCACTGCCACTCCACACCAGCCATCGACATCATCATACCAACCCAAAGGATCGCGAGTAGCTGTTTTCCTCACTGCCCCAGTGATTGTCCTCTGGTCATGTGCTCCACGCTCTCCATCCAGAACATTTTCAGCTGTGCACAAATAAGCCATGTGTGCACGCTCACACTTGAGATGAAGAGCTTCATTTACCTGATTGGTCATGTCACCTGGAGACTTAAAGACTGGAGACATGTTCTGAAACCGAAGAGGCAGCGTGTCGATCCAGGATGGCTTGTCTGCAAACCAGTGCTGCTTGCAAACTTTACAAGTTAGCCGAGAAGCCAGAATGTAATACTGCCCACTTGTTCCAATAATGACGCGGGGCCGACCAGTTCCAGAGGAGACCACGAGGGGTTTTGGACAGCCATACAGACACGGGAGAGTAGTTGTTCCGCACATGTCATTATTGTGTGGTCTGGCTTCCAGATGAAAAAAGGATGGAGCTGAAAGTATTTGGCAGATGGTAGCTCGTAGTTTGAGTCAATGAGTTCTGGCTGAGGTGGGTGATGCCACAAGGAGATCATGTTCATTGCATGTCTCACCGGTGGAGACCCCGGCCAAAGTCCCAAGGCTTCCATCTCTCTCTTTTTATCCAAATCCTCTGCTGTGGAGAGCAGTTCCAGCGGCTAATGTCTTGCTCATAATGTGGAAGTTGTGGAACAGCAGGCTTTGGTTGAAACTGAGCGGAGGTTCTGTGGAGGACAGCAGAAAAATTGTCATGTGAGTTGTTGCTAGATAAGCATTAATCACCAAAGTCCAAACCAATAATGTAGCACCTACAATTTCACTTCAGCTCTTATTTTTCAACAGCTAATTTGTCGGATAACATTATTGCATTGACTGAAGGTCTTACCCCGCACTCCTTAACGATGGCTCTGTTCTACTTTGAGATGGATCCAAAGCAAGCAACTCAAGAGGTACGGGGCTGAGGAGTCTTCACTGGGACAAAAGAAACTGGTGGAGAAAAAAAAACACCAGTGATCAGAAATGGACATGTCATCGCAGCAGAGGGCTTCAGGCTTCTGTATGCAGATGTTCAAGCTTCCCCCAGACTGGCTTTCCCTCTTTTATACAGCGCTGATTACTTGAAGCCAGCAGCACCTGTGCTGACGCATTAGTGGCCGACCGCTCCCACCTGTGGCCTAGTGCTGTCCATGGTCCTGTGGCTTCAGATGCTGTGGGCTGGTGTCTCACCACATTATACTGATGTGTTGAGACATTTACTTTTGTTGTGATTTTGTGTTTTTGGAACAGGCTTCTTTCACCAATAGTTTTTATTGTTTTTCCACTGATGACGTGAGAATCTCTAACCGAGTTGATCCACGAGTTAGTCCAGACAACATCCTGAGAAGAGTCCTCAAGGTATGTGCTGGACAACTGCCAGATGTCTCCAGACATCTTCAACATTTCCCTGGGCTGGGCAGTTGTTCCAACAAGCTTCAAGACCACCACCATGGCCCCGTGCCTAAGACTTCTGTTTCCTGCCCCTACAACTACCAACCCCTCGCACTCACTCCTTTCATCATGAAGTGCTTCAAGAGACTAAGAACCTGCTGCCACAATCTCGGGACCCAATGCAGTTTGCGTATTGCTCCACGGACAACACCATAACCACCACCTTCCACTTAGGCCTCACTCATCTGGATATTGTTATTCAAAGACTTCAGTACAGCATTCAACACAATCACTCCTCAGCAGCTGATTGAGAAGCCGGGCCTGCTGGGCCTCAGCACCTCTCTGCGACTGGATCCTGGACTTCCTGATGGGGAGACCTCAGTCTGTCCAGATTGGGAACATCACTGGAGCTCCACAGGGCCGTGTGCTCAGTCCACTGCTGATTCACACTGTGCGGTGATCTAACAACCTGTCTCTCAATGTTGCAACGAGAAGATTGTTGGCGTCACAGAGTGACCGTCGCTGCTGGAGATTGATGGTAAGTTCTTGTTTTTGAAGGTGAATTTTGTATCCAAGTGTTAAATTGCATTCTGTCCTCTTTCTACTACTACTACTAACTACTTGTCATGGGCTTTATAGGGTGTGAATACTGCAGCAAATCTTGCTTTTTCTAGCCTGCTTATTTCATTTCTAGGTCATGGGGAGCTGAGGTCAATCCTATCTGCCTGAATGCAGAAGATATATCAAGGATTGTTACGCCCCCCTTCCCGCATCTTGACCACCTTTTAGAGGAACTATTGAGAGCATCTTAAGAAGCTGCATCCCTGCCTGTTTTGGGAACTGCACTGCCTTGGACCGCACAGCCCTGCAGAGGATGATGAAGACCGCTGAGAAGATCATCTGTGTCTCTTCCATCCATCATGGACCTCTACACCACACGCCGCATACCCTCTCTCACCCTCTCGTCAGTCTCCTGCCGTCTGGTAAGAGGTACCAGAGCCATCGGACCCTCACGAGCAGGCTCTGTAACTGTTTCTTCCCATAGGCCATCAGACTGCGTGAAGCTGAGGAAGATCTGGACCTCTTTCACTACAGTAACTCGGCACATGAATCAGCTTTATTTATCCACCCCACTCACTCTGCTCTTGATTCTCTTACAGTGGTACCTTGAAGAACATCAGATCACTCTTCGATAAGTGAAGATGAACATCGTGGACATCCTGACTCCTGTCTGCATCTCATCTCGTCAGAGACTGTCTTTGTGTCTCGTCTTGCTGTTACACTTGTTTGACCCCATTTATTTTGCATGACTCCATGCGTTTTGAGTCTTTCTATACTATGTTCTGTACTGTGTAGCACCAGGGTTCTGAAGAAATGTTGACTCATTTCACCATGTATCGCTCTGCTGTATGTATTTTAGATGGCAAAAAAAAGCTTCTTTGACTTCTGTGATTGTTGTTTTTCAACCTATTTGCTAAATTAAACTGAAGAAGGTGACTATAGTCATGACTTTACACTCTTACCCTGAAGAGATGAGCTGGACAATCAAATCCTGAATGTTTAGATGAGAAACACAAACTTCAAAGAAACTATGTAACTCGTACTGAAAAATAACTAAATTAACTTTCTTGATTTAATGTAGTCATGATTCTTATGGATATGTCTTGATTGAGAGAAACGTACTGAAAAATAACTAAATTAACTTTCTTGATTTAATGTAGTCATGATTCTTATGGATATGTCTTGATTGAGAGAAACCTACTCACAAAATCTATGTACTAAATACTTCATACACAGCATATTTATTACAGCTGTTTATTTACGTCAACAATGTTTCATACTAAGTCTGTGTTTTAAATGCATGCTAAATTGGAAATACGATAGATGGATAGCTAGAAATAATTGTTTGATACATTTTCAGTGCAAAATCAAATCCAAAGAGCTACAAAAATATTTTTTCTTAAACTTGGAGCAACTTTCAAAATTGTTTAAAATGGTTGCCTATAGCAACAGCACGTAGCTTCGACTTGACAGTAGTTTGTAAATTACAGACTACTGTCTGTAATTTACCTACAGAGGAACCATCGAGAGCATCCTGAGCAGCTGCATCACTGCCTGGTTTGGGAACTGCACCGCCTCGGACCGCAAGACCCTGCAGAGGATAGTGAGGACAGCTGAGAAGATCATCGGTGTCTCTCTTCCATCCATCGTGGACATCTACACCACGCGCTGCATCCGCAAGGCAAACAGCATCGTAGATGACCACACCCCTCTAAATACGTTCTATCAGTATCAGCACCACAAAATATAACTATAAACACTGACATGATGCAAAAGTTTCCAACTTGATTTAACCAGATAAAAGACTTGTACTCTTAAACGTTTTCAGAGCCTTTTGTTTTCCTGATGATTGATCTAAACGTCATTCTTGTCCTGAACATCCTCGAGCTAAAAAGTTCAAATTGTTCTGTATCTACCCAGAAGCGTGAGTCGCGAAACACTGTGATAAACACTGGAATCTACAACGTAAAACAAACATACAAGCAAATAAACGTTCAATCGGGAAAAATGTTTTCATCTCACCGCCGGGAATCGAACTCGGGTCTCCCGCACTGTAATTCTCTTAACTTTTCTCCATTCATTCTCTATGGTAGTTCTTAACACTACGGATGTAATACATTTTTTTACCACTAGCGAGGATTTGGGGGCGCTGTTTCCACCATGTTGTGGCGATGCTGTTTGGATTTACAGGAAGAGGATCAACGAGGACTGGATTTGGTGAATGAACCCAAATATTACTGCCAGATTACATCCGATCCCTGTTAACACAAGAGCAATATCTTCAAGTTCAAATCATAAGCCCATTTGATATTTACCACAAGGAAGACAAATTCTACTTATTCTTTTTTGTATTGCTACAATTTA
>MU204275.1:135843-148343 GCA_017309775.1 Paedocypris sp. Pulau Singkep
AAGAAACTGTTGCACAGTCTGGTCGTGAGGGTCCGAATGCTGCGGTACCTCTTACCAGACGGCAGGAGACTGAAGAGAAGATGAGAGGGGTAGTTTTCAGAGGGTTGATGTTTCTCACCAAGGAAAAGGCCGTGAAAGGAAGCAGACAAATATTTACGTATAAGGAAGCCTTATCTGATCAAATCGATTTAATTAATAAAAAATCAACTCGGTAAAAATAATGAACGTTACACAAAAAACTAAATGAAATCTTAACAAAGGGCACAATACAGTTTTAAACTAAAGTGAGTACTAGTCACGAGAACAAAGGCATTCTTTACCCACAATGCAAAGCGGCGTTGGTTCGATCACACAAAACATTCTGTTTTATTTTGATAAATGTTGTATCTACACATACGTTAACGACTTTCACGTTTTTTTTTTTGCAAGGTAGGAGAATCTTAACAACAAAACCTATAATAAAAAGTTGCGCGTGACCGTTTTCTACGCACCGTCGTTGCGAGTGACGCGAGCTTCAGTGAGTCTCGTTGTCCGGCAACGATCTTTATACACTCATGTTTCGCCTCAGATCGAATAAATCTTTCGCCTTTTACTAAAGATTTCCGTGGGGAGGATCAAATTGAGTATGAAGTAATTTTTTGTGGCTCTGCTTCCTGCAGAGCTTTCTAATGGCGTTGAAAGAAAAATATAATAGATTCTAGAAATACCCACTGTACATTCTTCAGAAACAATTGTATTTTTTTTCAAACCTCACTGAACTTGAGATACAAATATATGGCCCGTTCCTTTGCTGGGCTGTGAGTTCTCGTAAATAATCCAAAGAATATAAGGCCCGTTCCAGCGAATGATTTGTATTGCTCCTCCATAATTTTAGCCAATTGTATTATTTAATTGAAAGGATGTGTATATGATACTAGCTAGTAGCCACTAACACAAACCTACATTGTGAGCTGTATTTACCTCAATTTACTAGAAAGTCCGAGACCGATTACTGGAACCATTTCGAAGTAAGTAGACATATCAGACAAAATGGAAGCGAATTGATTTGATGATCTGATAATTAATGGCTCTGGACCAGTTATGGTTCTAACGCCTCAGAGTATAATCTCTCTACACTTTGACTTTTTCTTGTAGGACAACAACGGATCAATTAAATGCTTTCAAGCGGCGCAGCCATCTGAAACGAAAGGTAAGAAAATTATAATTAACATAATAATTAAAGGCCCTGATGGCCCACCATTGCGGCGATATTGACTTTCACCGAAGTTACTTAAACGTTTCCGTTTTCCCTCAGATAAAAATGCCACGTTTTACAAACTATACAGTAAGTTTAGTTCAGGGCTTTTAAATCTTGATGGTAAATGGAAAAGTATGAAAAGTGTTCCCGACGGGGAGAAAACGTTGGTTTTGCAAATCGACGACTATAATCATAATGATAATGATAACTATAACCAAAAGCAGCGTCATACAGTTCTCTATTTTGCACTGTTCTTGTTTATTGTTTGTGTTGAGCCAAAGTAAGTTCAAAGTTGTGGACATTAAAGCTTAACATTTTTAGGTAATTATACACTTTTGTAAAGCTAAAATCAGTTATTTTGTAGACAACTTTAAATTTTCTATTTTTCCACCATGAATAGGAAGCTCTGCACAAGCAGAGCTACAAAAAATTGTTTCATACTCAATTTGTTCCTCCCCACGGAAATCTTTAGTAAAAGGCGAAAGATTTATACGATCTGAGGTGAAACATGAGTGTATACTTAAACGACGATCACAGCACGCGAGGCACTGAATCAAACGACACTCACGATGACGGTGCGTCATAAAATAAATTAATTCAGTGAACAGAAACGGAGACGCGCAATGTTCCACATTAAACATAAAACAGGTACTCTTACTCATTACACGTATAGCTATCAACAAAAGGAAACTTAAATCCGAAACACAATTACTTTTAAATCGCTTCGAGGCATTCTGGGTAACTCATATATTTCCGGGTGCGTAACCAATCAGAGACGAGGAAATGCAAACGCACGTGTGTTGTTTGAACTTAAAGCATAGTTTTAAGTGTTCATGGTTAAATTGTTAGTTAATGGTTAATGTGTTAGTTGCAGTTGTTAAAAACATAAAAATGTAATTGTTCATATTGTTCCTCGTGTATATTTTTCATTGAGCCGCATCGACTGTTTCTTATCTCTTCCTCGTTAGTATAGTGGACAGTATCTCCGCCTGTCACGCGGAAGACCGGGGTTCGATTCCCCGACGGGGAGAAAACATCTTTTTATATTTTATAATTAGATTTAAAATGTCATCTTGCAAACCTCGAATGTAAATTTACACGATAATCTACCACATCAAAGGATTATATTAAATTGATCATTTTTAAATGTAAATTTAGGTGATAATTAGCACGTCCAATTTATTGTTTGGTTAACGTAAGTTTTTCGCAAACTGGAGATTGTAAAGGCACCATGAAGCCGCAAAAAAGTTAAGCTCAATTCTCTTAACTTTTCCCATTCATTCTCAATGGTAGTTCTTAACACTACGGATGTAATATACTTTTCACCACAAGTAAAGATTTGGGGGCGCTGTCTTCACAATGTAGTCGCGTAGTGTGGATTTCGCTCTCACGCAGAGTAAGTTTAAATAAAGTGACAATTTTCTGCATGTTAATCAACATAATATTGGTTAACGTATTCAAATAAATATTGAATTAACAACTATTATTTAGGCCAAGTACTATGTACTTAAGGACATATATGTGGGAAGTTTAATATCTGTTTCCGTAGTGTAGTGGTTATCACGTTCGCCTCACACGCGAAAGGTCCCCGGTTCGAAACCGGGCGGAAACATCTTTTCATTTTTGATCAATTAAACTTTTAAATATTTCAATGGTATAACTAGCTCATGGACTAGGCATTTTGAGATTTTAAAGCCACACAGATATTCCATTAGCATGTAACATATCTGCACAGAACACAATCTGCGTTTTTCAAAATCAAAGGTCAGCCAGGTGAACGAGTGCACTTTAACCATCTTTAACTGAAGTTTGTCTTTTTAGTCAATCGATAACCGTTTCAGTCTTTGCAATACTCAAGTTAAAATGCATAATCGATGTGAATCCATTTTAATTGAGCCTGACGTCTGCCAATCCTCTTTTTGACTCTTTACGACGTCGCTTTTTGCTTTCTTACACTTTGTCTCATGGGAAGTGTTACATAAGTCTTAGATAATAACTTTGGGTTGGTTAACACGGGTGCGAGTCTTCCCAGCCTGAAGAGTTGTCCGGGAATCAAGCATGTTTGCACAGAGTGTGTACGAGTGGATTGACGTCAAGAGCGTCTTGATCTTTACGCTCGTGTTTCTGTTGCTGAGCGATTATTTGAGGAACAGAGCGCCGAAACACTTCCCGCCGGGTCCCTGGTGTCTGCCCATCATCGGAGATCTACACCACATCGACCACAGCAGGATCCATCTCCAGTTCTCACAGGTGAACATGTTAGACCGTTGTTTATTAATCTAGTTCATGTGTTTATTACACGCTTGTTTGGAAAACCTTTGCAGTTTGCAGAAAAGTTTGGTAAGATCTTCAGCGTTCGACTGATCGGGCCGAGAATAGTTGTGCTGAACGGATATAAAACGGTGAAGGACGTGTTTGCGCAAGAAGGCGACAACATCTCTGACCGGCCACTCATACCCCTGTTTGCTGATGTTCTCGGAGACAAAGGTCAGTGTGAAACCAGACCTCATCACCACTAATCATCGGTTAATCATTCGAGTCATCGGTTAATCATCCCAAGTCATTGGTTAATAGTCAAGAGTAATTGGTTAATCACCACTAGTCATCGGTTAATCATTGCGAGTCATTGGTTAATAGTCAAGAGTCATCGGTTAATTATCACGACTCACGAGTCATCGGTTAATTATCACAAGTCATCGGTTAATCATTACGAGTCATCGGTTAATCACAAATAGTCATCTGTTAATCATTGCGAGTCATTGGTTAATCACAACTAGTCATCTGTTAATCATTGCGAGTCATTGGTTAATCATTACGAGTCATCTGTTAATCATTGCGAGTCATTGGTTAATAGTCAAGAGTCATCGGTTAATTATCACGACTCACGAGTCATCGGTTAATTATAACAAGTCATCGGTTAATCATTACGAATCATCGGTTAAAAGGCACGAGTCATCGGTTAATCACAAATAGTCATCGGTTAATCATTGCGAGTCATTGGTTAATCACAACTAGTCATCAGTTAATGCGAGTCATTGGTTAATCATTACGAGTCATCTGTTAATCATTGTGAGTCATTGGATAATAGTCACAAGGCACTGGTTAATAATAACGAGTCATCTGTTAATCTCAAATCAGATTGATATACATGGATATGCACATGATTATACGATGAATGCATACACACTCACACACATACACACACACACACACACACACACACACACACCGTTTTATTTCATATACACATGCCGTGAAACTATATTGATAAACCAGTGTGTGTTTTGTGAACAGGTTTAGTGGCTTCCAGCGGGTATAAATGGCGTCACCAGAGAAGGTTTGCTCTCTCAACGCTTCGCCACTTTGGCCTTGGGAAGAAGAGCCTGGAGCCCTCGATTCTCCTCGAGTGTAACTTCCTGAACGAAGCCATAGCGAGCGAGCAGGGTTTGTGCCGGTTCTGCTTCCTCTTCTGAGGGGACGTGTGACCCTCATCGCGTTGCTTGTGCTGGTTTCCAGGGCGACCGTTTGACCCGCGTTTGCTTCTCAACAACGCCGTGTCCAACATCATCTCCTGTCTGGTGTTCGGGAATCGCTACGACTACAGCCACGCTGCGTTTCAGTCTCTTCTGAGGAACATCAGTGAGGCCGTGTATCTGGAAGGAAGCATCTTTTCACAAGTATAATTACAGCATCTGTTAAATATATCGTATTGTCATGAATATAATCACCTTTTTTTTACCAGTTTGACAAGCTCAAAAGCTCCGGGCTGCTTGAATGCGGATATTTCAAATTTGCACGTCAATTTTTCGTTTTTCCACGTTTCAGGACGATGACGAAAATATTTTAATAATAATACATTTTATTTATGGGCGCCTTTCAGCACACAAGGACACCTTACAAAACACAATAAATACATAAACAATGCTCGAAGCTTAAACAGTCAAAGCAACACGGAAAACTAGAAAGAAAAAAACAGCACAATGGGATTTTGTCAACAAAATTAACACCGCATTGAAGTGAAATACAGGGACGAGTCGCAAGTTATGTTTGTTAAAAGACGTAAAAGAAGTATATTACAGAGCTATTTAGACAGACATTTTAGGTTTCTGGAATGTCAGACCACGAACAAGGAAGTGCTCATGTTTGCCTTTTGATGGAATTTCTATTTTGTTTTGTGAAAAATCTGGTGGGTGATTATATCCGTGTGATATATTTGCGTCAGTACTTGAAGAATAGTTCTTCTTTTTGAAAGTTTGAAAGTACATTCATTATCCGATTTCAAGTTTCAGTATCAGGCCCGATAAAGCGTATTTCTTGTAACTTCTTGGCCTTCAGAAGGATTAGCGTTACTGTGTGTGTATTTGATTTAGAATCTGTATTGGACTACTAATAATGTCTAATAAAACCCAAAGAATGAGTTGACGGAATCAAAGGTGGCTCCCTCACCAGACGTGTGTATTTTATTTCTTCTAGCTTTATAACTTGTTTCCATGGCTCATGAAGCACCTTCCTGGACCTCACCAGAGGGTCATTTCTCTGTGGATGGGGGTCCTGAAGTTTGTCCAGGAGAAGGTCAACGCTCACAAGGTGGACCACGACCCGTCTGATGCTCGAGACTACATCGACAGCTTCCTCACCGAGATGGAGAAGGTGAGCTCAAGCCATTCATGTCCTCCCTGTCAGAGGTGGAATGTACTTGAGTACTTTTTTAAAAAAAAATTTAAACTGACTCTTTTTCGTAATTTTTGAACACGGATAAATAATGGACATTTTTTTTTCTTTAAAGACTATTTTTTCCCTAATTTGCATAGCGGCTTTGCGTTGGACTCGAACTAAGAAATGTAAATAATGTAAATAAACTTGAACTCGAACTTGAGTAATTAGACGTTGTTACTATAGGTATTTTTGTAAATTTTGTAAATACTTTAAATGCTTTTTTACTTTAAGTTTACTTTAAGTATTTTTGTCTAGTTTGTACTTGTACTGAGTATCAAAAATATAAGCAACTTTTAAATGATCAGTCCCAATAAATTCACGCAATCAATAAAGTACAAGTACAAATACTACTCTCAGTGTTTCAATGAAAAACAAAAAAAATAATTTTCCCAGTGTCTTTACATGTTCATCGTACTTTTATTTTATTTATTTTTTTTTTTTTTTAATTATTATGATTATAGGATTAAATCAATTGTTCATATGTATTAATGATTCATATGTTATATGTAATACAATTCATCGGTATTCACATTGTACACCCAAAAATTCAATTAAATTCAATTCAGCTTTTTCAACTCAGCAACAAAAATGTGCAAAAATACCCAAAGTGACAAGTTCTAAGTACTCAAGTACTTTCCGCCTGTGGTCCGTGTCCAGCATAAGGAGGACGCGTCGGCTGGGTTTGACGAGGAGAACTTGGGCGTGTGCACCTTTGATCTGTTCGTGGCAGGAACGGAGACCACCACCACCACCATGTACTGGGCTCTGCTCTACATCATCAACTATCCTGAGGTCCAGGGTGAGATCTCACGCCTCTTCCTCCTCCATCACCCTCATCCTCATCCTTCAGCCAGAGTTCAGGAAGAGATCGAGCGTGTGGTGGGTTCAGCCCGACAGCCGTCCTACTCAGACAAGGAGCACATGCACTACACCTCTGCCGTCATCCATGAGATTCAGAGGATGGGGAATATCATCCCTTTAAATCTGATGAGAGTTACTGCCCAGGCCACGCAGATGGGAGACTACTCCATTCCAAAGGTGAGTTCGCGCGCACACACACACACACACACACACACACACACACACACACACACACACACTCACAAACACACATACTGTCTCACTCTCACACACTCACAAACACACACGCACATACTCACTCACACATACACACACACACACACACAATACACTCACACACACACACACACTCACAAACACAGACGCACATACTCTCACACACACACACTCTCTCTCACACACACACAAACACACACGCACATACTCACTCACTCACACACACACACACAAGCACACTCACTCACTCACAAACACGCGCACACACACTCTCTCTCTCTTACACACACGCACACTCACTCACTCACAAACACTCTTACACACACACACACACACACCAAATTTGATATGGTTTGCCATATATTTGCCAGTCACTTTACTTTTCTTTACTTTCTCTCACTCTTTACACACTCTCTCTCTCTCTCTCTCTCTCTCTCTCTCTCTCTCTCTCTCACACACACACACACACACACACACACACATCCAGTTTACTTTACATCCAGTTTACTGCAAAATGACTAGATTAAATATTTTACGTGTATAATTGTGTGTGTTCATAAACAGATAGTACACCTTTGTGTCGTCCATTTGACTTTGGTGTGTTTTAGTTTGATATTCAGTGCGTTCTGATCTTGGCAGGGCACAGCGGTGATGGTGAACTTGACTTCCGTGTTGTTTGATGAGGAGGAGTGGGAGACGCCGCACTCCTTCAACCCGCAGCACTTCCTGGATGCCGAGGGCCGGTTCAGGAGGAGAGACGCTTTCCTGGCTTTTTCGTTAGGTAAAGATAGAATACACACTTCCACAACAGAAATGTTTTATCTCTATACACAGAGACTCTTATTATGAAGGGCTGAGGCCTGATCAGGGTCTTTTTTTATGTAGTTGACATGCTCTCCTCTGTGTCTCCAAGTTCCGGTTTAATTCCATTTAAAGAGATTTTGTGCGAAAATGAACAAAAAACCTAGTTGTGCTTTATAATAGAAATTGGATAAGCGTTGCTGTCTGTCTAGTCGACGTGTTTATGTACAACAAATGAACGAAATGCACTGATTAGTTCACCTAATTGTCCAAGATTTGAGTCAAAATTTAGATGTTTTTTCTTTACTGCAATAAGAGGGAACAAAGACAGATAATGAACTGATTTTTATTCTTTTACTTTAGTACCATAGTACTTATTTTAATTTATTTTATCAATAACTATAACATGTTTTTTTCCATTGCGTTGTTACCATATTTTAACATATTGTAAAAAAATCTGATTTTACAGGGGCTTGGAAATTATTAGAGAATTTATGTTAATTGCGTCCAGATTTTTTTACATTTTTGTGTTACGAAACTGCAGTCGGCAGATTAATTTTGTACGTTGTAAAATAAGTATAATTGAAATTTCTAGCACCATTTAAAATTCAATTGAAATTCAAGCACCCCTTGTGTTTGTGTCCTGCTCTCCGATTGGCCGGCACTAATCCAGAGGGAGTGTCTGTGATTGGCTCCAGCTCCATGTGACCTAGAAACGGAGAAGTCTCACAGTGGTAATGGTTTTATTTTCTTCTGTGGTTTGTAGGGAAGCGGGTGTGTCTTGGGGAGCAGCTGGCGAGGATGGAACTCTTCCTCTTTTTGACGGCTCTTCTGCAGCGCTTCACGTTCTCCGCTCCGCCCGGTGTGGAACCCAACCTGGACTACAAGATGGGCTCCGCGCTCTGTCCTGCGTCCTACAGATTATGTGCCGTGCCACGTTAAAGTAATAGATCACTTTACTTCAAAGTAATATAGATGAATATATTGAACATCACTTGTGTTTAAAGGTTTGTTGAAATGCATGAGAAGCGATTCTGTGGCGAACCTGTGGCGAAGTCTAAAACGTTTAATTTAACTATGGTTACACTTCTAAACACACAAAGAATTGATTATCTTAAAGGCAAGTTTTGTTTTGATTCCTAAAGCAACATGCAAAATTTAAAATCATACACTAATGTGCTTAGATTTTGCATATACGGTACGTACACTAACAGGCGTCAATAAAAATGTTTAAATTTATATTTTAATATTTGTTGAACTTGTTAATTAAAATCTGGATACGTATGATACATTCACATTTCCTGTTTTTTTTTTTTTCTGGGTATTTTTTTTTTTTTTTTTATTAAAACTACTTGGTAAGTGTCGGACAATAACACTATTACACACTAACCTCGTGTCTAAAGAAGGTAACTAACTAACTAACTAACCAACCCAAACTAGTGTGACGGACAAACTAATGGCAGCTTTCATGATTTGACTCGACCTTAGTGTAGATCAACCAGTCCCAACAAAGGAAACGTTTTGCATTCAGACATATATTTGTGTTATTACGCCACATGTGTTATTACAGATGTCTCCCAGGCTTTTCAGAAGCAATGACGGCGGACGATCACACACGGCACTCCTGCAGCATTTTATCGGCCTGTTTGAGTGAAAGCCACGTGTTGAGCATGGAGGCCCGGAGTTTGGCCCAGATCAAGTGGTCGTTCAGCCCGAGGATTTGAGCTGCGAACTGCGCGGCGGCGTCGGCAGAAAGAACGGTGGTGCAGGCCAGGCCTAAAAACAGAGGGACAGCGTAAACATCTACTCACTCACTCACTCCGATCAAACCCAAAGATCTGGACCAGCACCACTGGGCATGCGAAGAGACGACCAGATGTCCTGAGCCCCCCAGTCTGGGCTGATGGGGGGGCAGTTTATAACCGGATAGGCCGTGTTCCCAGACATCACCGGACCCAAACCGTTACTTCTGCCCGCCACCGCCACGAAGATGGTGGGAACGCCATCGCCTGTGAAGAAACGCCGTGAGTGATCTACAGGAGAGCTGCACAGTTCTGGAGAAAATAGGTTTAAAATTTATATATATTTTTTTCGCGATTCTGGATTCTGGATATTTCGCGATCGCGATTCTGGACAATTTGTTTTTGCTCTAACTGATAAAACGCTGAACTGAATTGAAATTTGAATTGAAATAAATGTAAGAAAATGTTATGTAATTTAAAAGAAATTATGTAAAGAAAAACCATTATAGAACCCTCTGCAAAATCTTTCAACCGATTGGACCTATCAAGGTGGGCGGGGAAGGCAGGGATCTGCATTGACCAATCAGAGCAAGGAGTCAAAAAAAAATCCCCTAACAATTTGCAACCAGTTTTACTCACGGTTACTCGCGCAAAACTCTTTTTGGCACCAATTTGAACCCAGTCATGTTCGTAGTGGGGTTTTTTTTCGTAATTATATCAAAGATTAATTTATCTCAGACACGTTTGCCGTCAAACGACACTTTAACATTTTTTTGCATGTCGTTTGACGGCAAACGTGTCTGAGATAAATGAACCTTTGATATAATTTTAACCCATGTAAACACTGGACGAGTTTGGCTGAATTGTAAAAAAAAAAACATTTTAAGATCGTGAGGAGGATGAAACGCGATCTTTTGACTGTACAGCTCTTATCTCAGACTCTAGAGACACATACCCTCATATTCAGCTTTGATGCGGAGGGTCTCGTCAGGCCCTTTATGGGCTGAAGTGACCCGCAGGGAACAGGGAATGCGGTAGGACGTGCAGGCCTTGCGGATCTTCTCACAGTGAGCCATGTCTGAGGTGGAACCCATCAGTACCACCACCCTGCCCCGGGCCGGACGCTCCAGCAGCAGCTGCAGGAACACACAGGATTACAAACTCTGATCCAAACGGCAGAAAAAGACTCGTCAAACCCGAACGACTTGGGAGAATCAAAGGCATCAAAGAACGTTCTTCTCATCGTTTGAGTGGCTTCAGCTTCTTTCGCACAATTTCTCTCCAAGATTTATTAGCACAGTTAAACCAGTGTTAATTTTGACAAAAATTGTTAATTTGGTTTTACAAATTGAACAAATCTGATACAAATTTTTGACGACCATTATAGAACGATAACATCTCACAATAACCCTAACCCAAATTTTTTTTTATATGATCAAATGACTGAACACTGAACAACGTGTTGACAGGAAGGACGTACCTTGACCCGCTCAGCCACCCACTCAAAGTTCCTCTTCACCATCTGCATGGCCTCAGGAGTGACTTCCTTCAGGTCGCGATACACCTTCCCAAAGAATTCTGCATTACCTCCCGATCATCCACGTGTTAGAGGAGTGAGTGAGTGTTCTGGCCATTTACCTGCTTGTCTTTCTGCTGACTGCGATCTCCAGCCGGCCACAGCCTCCACGAGTCGTTATCGATGACGTCAGCAAGCACGATCTCTCTAGTGGTCACGTTCACACCAAACTCAATCTACGGAGGAACATAGGAGTTACTCGTTCGTTACGTGAGGAGAAGGTTTTCCTAAGCGCTCTCCTACTTTCATGTCCACCAGCGTGCAGTCCTGCGTGGACCAAGCCTTCTCCAGGATTTCAAAGATGGCCACGGTGCTCTTGCTCATGATGTCCACCTCACACTGGCCGATGGTCAGGCCTGCTAGTTGAAACCCAGCCGCCAACAGCTGCTCCTCTGACCACTGGGGGTCGTTGTTGGCATCGTCCTGCGTGGAGAAGCAGAGCGAGTGAGTACAACGTTCCTCACAATGGAAACCAGATCCACCTTGAAGAACATCTCCAGCTTCAGAGGGCTGAAACGGAAGCCCTCCTTGACCCCAGGATTGCGCTTCAGGAAAGAGCCCGTCGCCACACGTCGGCAAACCCACTCGATTGGAATCATCTCACAGCGGGACGCCACAAACGCCGTGTCGGAATGCTGCCGGACAAACGCGGTCTTCAATCCTGCAAATTCAAAACTCCTTTAGGCTAATGGATTTAGTGATTGTAGTTGAGCCTTTTATATGTCAAGACATCTCAACAATAAGCTAACTGAGAAATGTGTGCAGCTGTGGCTAAACATCTACCATGGAATGTTCTGGATCACATTTGGTTAAATTGAAGGAAGCATGGCTGTCATAAGGCAGTAATTCCCCTCAGGCTTCTCCGACACAGTGTAGACAAGCCAATTTAAAACGATTTGCTGGTTCTCCAGTTCTGGTGTGGGAAACGTGCTAGAGTTTCACCTCCTACTCCACTTTAGATGCCAAACTATTGTGAATCACATAAGCAACTGAATTTCTGATTCATCGGTAGAATTGATGCATGTACTTTGGGTAAAATAAGAACCCCACCCGCATCCTGTAAGAGTCTGAAGACGCAGCTGGTGGTCTTATTAGCGATGGCAGCTTTGCCCTCCATTTGATCCTTGCGAACGGCATTTCCGGCGGTGATCTGGTCTTTGGACTGGACCAGAACGTGACCCGGTTCGTCCACGAGCTCGTAGATCTGCTTCGTCTTGCCCTCGTTTAACTTCTGGCCCAGTTTCAGTTCTGCATGACAAGAGAAAACAAGCAGTGAGGCTGAGGTAAAGTAGCAGAACATCTCGTCATTGATCACTTCATGCAATCGATGTCTGAAGAACGTGTCAAAGTC